>JAEIFU010002703.1:0-39432 GCA_018904235.1 Lordiphosa stackelbergi
AATCAGTATAGATGTCATTCTGGTCTGACGCTCGAACACAATTCTGTGATTTTTTTTGACAAAATGGCGGCCAAAAAACAAAATTTGTTTCGTGAATAACTTTGGTGTTTTAGCTTAGCTCTCAATGTGCGTTTCAGAATAGATAGATATACGGCCAAAGATTAAATATGCTAATCCACGAGGTTGTAACTTTAAAATTGTAGCTAGGGGGAGGGGGGGGGTAATTTTGCAAATCTGAAACAAACTCGATCAGGGTACCGTATACACCTATGTTTATGCAAAAATTTGGGTCTCTATCTCTTATAGTCTTTGAGATCGACGCGTTCATACAGACAGACGGACGGACAGAAGGACGGACAGACGGACATGGCTAAATCGACTCGGCTGTTGATGCTGATCAAGAGTATATAAACTTTATAGGGTCGGAAATGTTTTCTTCTTCCTGTTACATACATTTGCAGAACTTCATGATCCCCTTTTACCCATTTTTAATGGATACAGGGTATAAAAAGCATGGGCAAAGACAATGCACAGTGCGTTCGTCTACAGAAACCTCATGAGCGGCATGATTTTTTTCGGACTAAATTTGAGAGAGCGAGTTCATCTCTTGGTATTTTGTTCTCTCTGATTGTAGTTTATAGCACAGAATTCACAACTTGACCTCAATGCAGCCACTCTACACCCCCAACTTCCCACATACCCAACAGATCCCCAGTTGACCCACCCCAGATCCCCCACCAGAAATTCCCACCAGATTCCCACCAGACCCCACCAGATCCCCACCAGACAACCAACAGATCCCCAGATCCACACAACATCCTCACCAAATACCCACCAGATACCACCAGAGCCCACCAGGTCCCTACCAAATAACCACCAGATCTCCACCCAAACTCACCCTATCCCACTCCACACACAACCCTCCTGCTACTACTGTAATGATAAAAGCTGCTGATTTTGCAAATACAAAATTCAAAGACAAAAGTCAAAAGACATACCCCAAAAGAATCTGTCGCAATGACAAAATTTTTCATGATTTACTCCCCCAGTCTGAAGTCCGTAAAAGAGTTTCGCTCTAAAAATAATTTTGTGATGGTTTTTCGAAAATTCTGTAATTTATAAGGAAAAAGGTTGTACATTTTGTAAAAAAAATAAAGTAGCATGTTAAAATATTTTAAAATATTTTATACCAAGGCTGCAAACCGGTCCTGAGCCGAACCCCTTCGAACCGGTTCGGTTCGGGTTTTGGGTCCGACGAACCGGACCATGAACCGAACCCCTTGATTTTTTTTGACTCCTCGAACCTGAACCCGAACCGGACCACTTTTTTAAAAAATTAGGTTCGGTTCACAAAATTAAATGCTTTTTTCAAGACGTGAACATGAAAATATTGGAAATCTATAGATATTATAGTAAAACTATTGTGCTTTGCACTAAGCTTGTATGGCTTTTTATATAAATTGCTTTGAACATAAGGTTAAATTCGATTAATGCGAGCCATTTGATCTAGTAACCGAGCATACATACATGTTTAACTTCACAAATGTACATACATATGTTTCAATTCCATTTGCAACGATGTTCTCGTATATACACACATACATATTTTCGGACTTTAGTCTTGGTTTTTGTTTTATTCCCACATTTTTATGTCAAACTACAAACACACTTACACTTCACATATTTCATACATATTTGGCTACCGTGTTGCCGATTAATACACTAAATTGATTTACGCGCCCTCGCGTACAACATGCGTAAGCGTCCTTTCGTTTATATGTATGTATGAGTGCACGATTTTGGCGCAAAAACCCGCGGTTTTCGCTATAACCACATATGTAAGTACATACAAATAGATGCAAAACGATTTAACTTGCAGTGCATAAATTCCCAAAGTTAACACAGTATGTACTGTACATACATATATGCACATTTAGTAGTCGACAACGGGCACATTTTTTCTGTTTTTCTTTGAGTGTCTCGTCCGGTACGGGCACATTTCTATGCATTGCTTTGCAGACAACTGCAGCAGCGACGAGTCGCACTGACGCGTCGCCATGATGAAATAATAAGAAGAAAAGAGACAAAAGATGTGAAAACAACACATTATTGACTTGCAAGCTGAAGCAGAGAGCGATCAGACAGTTGACCAGATCTAATATTAGCAGATAGAGAGAACGCTCTCTGACTTTGCCTTACTTTCTTGTTCAATCATTGTTGTAATAAATCACAATTCTTACAGATAGAACAAGCATTCATAAAACTAAAATTAAGTGAAGACCAGCTACGGGACGCGTGTATAGAAATGGTCACAAAAAATGGGCGGCCCCTAAAAATTTTTAAACACTGGCTTCAAGAAAATTCTTGAGCCGCTATGTAATGCGTTTGAAAAGCCAATTTCCATAAATCGCCAAAATATTCGAAGCCTTGTGAAATCAAAGGCTTCAACCATCCGCAATGAAATTAGTGGAATTCTAAAAAATCGGTGAGTACAAACATATGTTAGCAGATTGTGCATATTTGTGTGTATGTATCAATTTTTATTAGAGATGCAATGTCTTTGCATATATATGTATGTATGTATACATTTCCTTTAAATTGTTTAATTTAAATTATGCAAGAAATTACATACATATCAATGTACAAAGCTGGTTTCACATAAATATTAATATATGTATTTGCAGAAATATATTAATTAAATTAAAAATATGTTTTTACGAATTATTTCAGTTTGGATCGCGCCATAATTGGCATTAACTGTCAGATTCACAAAGATGAAGAAATTCGCACTTACACGCTGGCTATGAAAGAGGTCCACGTCCAGCATACGAGTCTTAATCTGAGTGCTATCATTCAAGACGTTCTCCAATGCTACGACATTTCTCTACGCCAGATTTATACTATCACCGTGGATAATGGAGCAAATATGGTTCGAGCAGGCGAACTTTTAAATGACAACTGCATAGCGGAAAAGGAATGCGACTATAACGAATGCAATGTTGATGAAGACTGCTCATGTGAATCAAAACCATTCCTTGATTTGGACGATGACGAAGTTAACTCAATAAATTCCATGGAGGAGTCTATAGTTACAGTTCGTTCGTTAATTACAGGACGTTCAGTTTGACATTAGTAGAGTTCGCACACTTTGTAAGAAACTCCGTACTCACACTATTTTAAATCTATTGCATATAGAAAAATTGAAAAAACCAGTGCTAGACTGTGTGACGCGATGGAACTCAACCTTTAAAATGGGCGAGCGCTTACTAACTCTTAAAGATTTTTGCATTAAGAGTTCTTTGAAGGAGCTCCACCAAAAAACTTCTGAATGGAACGTAGTTCAAAATATATGTAGTTTGCTGCAGCCAATTTATAAAACTTCCTTAAAGCTGCAAGATTCGCAATTAATACCAAGTGATTTTTATTACGCTTGGTTTTCATTGAACTTAAGTTTGTTCTTTCTGATCTAAGAGCTAGTATAGATGAAGAGCTCCTTGAAGATATAATGCTCATTAACTTAAACTAAGCAGCTCTTAAATGTTGTATTTGTCAGCTAATGAATTTAATATTTAGAATTGCTTTATTGGAATAAAAATATTATTTTAAACAAAAAAGTATTAATAAATGGAAACCATCTTCTTATGTTCAAGCGAACCGAGGTTCGAACCAGAACCTTAGGTTCAGGGTTTAAGAAACCGGTCCGCGAACCGAACCTTAGACTTTACAACGGGTTCGAACCCCCGCACAGTGGGTCCAATGGCTCTGTTAGCAGAATTAAATTAATAACTTTAGTAAATTATTAGATATTTTAATGAAACCTTGTACTTACAGTTTTTAATTCATTTTACGTATATTCTCCAAATTTCAATGTCCTACGTTAGGTATTTCCCATAGCTCCCATACAAATGTTAAAAAACCATATTCATCAATATAAATGTTCACATTTTTTTTTAATTTTTAAGTGTTTTGTTTTTTAATTTACATTTTAACTAATGAGTTTGTTTTCTATTTATTATTCGCTACTATTATTCGGAATCTGAAGATTCAGAATCATTATTTAAATGTGGGAAATTTATTAGAAGACCAGCAACAAATTTATCAAATTTAATAGATTTAACCGAATTTGTTGACATTTTAGACAATGATGTTATTAGTGGATCCAGAAGACACGAGCAATGCGTGCATAACATCTTCCATTGTATTAGATCTATTGTTCTTTCGAGAATGATTCTCCCGTATATTCCGGCAATCCTTATTCCTGGCTTCCAGGGCTTCTTCAGACATCATGCCAATAGGAAGACCCACATGCTTTATGATGTCTGCACCATGAATTAATATCTTATGGACAGATGATGGCATATAAAACCATGGATACAAGTCGACAAACATTTCAGCTGATTTCATGGCATATGAACTAAATGCATCGATATTGATTTCATAGCCACAAGTTAATGCACGTAAAATGACACTAAAATTAAAAATGAGTGCCTCGCTAACTCCTGTGATGCGTGATACCAAATCAGGTTGCCTGAAAAATCGTCTAGCTGTATTACCATTGTTGGTGTTGCCACTACCAGCCATTGGTATGTCCACTAAAATGCCCATTTCTTTCCTTAGCTCTGACTGTATTTTTAATTTTCTAGCTTCCACCTCCGGCTTAACTGTGCCGCGAACTAGCTATTTTTAATGGAAAGTCTGTAGGATAATTGTAAAACACATTCAAAAAATCTAATCCACGCATGAAGACTAGATAAACCATATTTCAATAGATCTGAGTCAACCAGGTAACGCTTCACCAATTCCAAATTGTTCATGTCTTTAGGTACTGCTCTACAAATTCCACATGTCTGTGTGGATGCTTCTGCTAGAACACCAGATGTTTTACCATCCACCATCGTCAGATGAAATTCATGGAGTATGGTATATGAGCTCAGTGTTGGCTTGATCGACGTTATTTGGCTTTCAACATTTACAGTCTCCAAAGTTATTAATTCACTTGTCTCTTTCTGACAAATGAGTTTTATGGGACGACAATAGCGGGTTGATGAAGGTCGCGTGTTCTTCCACAATATTTTCGAACCAAGCTGAACTTGTAATGGTACAAGGCAAACAGTAAATAAATGCTGATCGACCATACTTGTTTCACCATCTTGAAACTTTTTGGCGATAGGTTGCGTGGCCCTGCTTCCATCGCAGCCCCATTTGTAAATTGCAGTCAAACTCTGTTATTATTTTCCAAACAAACTGTAATTATTTTTATACAAACTGGAGCTTGTAGCCACCATCAATTGTTCACAAGTTGCTTGTTTTCATAAGAGTAGACACTTGTTTGATCTGCGCCTTAGGGCACAAATCACCAAAATCCTTTTTAGGCCTTCCAATATCTGATGTTGAGGTGAAATGATATATGAGTGTCTGTCAAGCCATTTCTGATTTTTTTTCAAAAAACTTAGTGTTGTAATGGCAATCCTTCCATTTCACTGCAAGCCTGCTTACAAAATTAGCCAATTTTTTATTAATTTCTTTAATATCGTTGTCAGATAAGTTTATGTTCTTCAAAATTGTGCCAAATACATATTCATTTAGCACCAACAATTTCCTTGATGCGACATTTTCGCCAAGCCACATGCAAAACAGAACGCGCTTTAGGACTGAGATTTCACCTAAAAAGTGCAATAGACTTAAGAGTTGGACGTAGGTGGTTATAATTTTGGACATTTTCACACCACAAGAAGTCACACTTTACATAAATACTAAAATTAGCTTGAATACGATTGAATAACGTTAATTACAGTCCAATGAAGACAGTAAAACGCACAAAAACAATTCTTGCTAAGTCAACAAATAACACATTTTTAAGCTGCACAGGAAAAGACGGGCCACGAACATACAATTTGTATTTAGTACATACCTTATTTTAAGGGAAACGAAAGTTATTTATATCAATATACTCAAATATATCACTTGTTTTGATAATTTAAAACGAATCACACACAACCTCAAATCTTTGTGTAGACACGTGCCGCAAATAAGTTAAGTCTCAAAGCTCGCAGCTGATCACAGATGCACTGAAAAGCTCATTCAAAAGCTTTTTTAAGCTTTGCAGAGTGTAGCCAATTATTGTAAATAAAATCAAAACTAAACGCAATATTTATAAAAAATAACCTCTCTGAGATATTTGCGCTCATAGGAACAGAATTGTGTGGGCGGTGCACGGACCGGTCCAAAATTTTGCTCATGTCTTGTATATGCGACTACTATTAAATGTTCCAAGTTACAGCCCTCTAACTGGATCGGTCTAATTTATGCCAAAATTTTAGCTATTTTGGCCACTGTGGCTTGGTGTGAACAACTGGTGCCAGCTCGCACGGAGCATAAGCGAATGGAGGGCATTAATAGCAGAGTCCAAGACTGTTAAGCGGTTGTGCAAGCATAGGGCCAATAAAGAAGACGAAAAGAAGAAGTTATACCTCCACATCTCTTAATTTTGGGCGGTCGTATACATATTTGATTGCACATTCTAGCTGCATTTTTTCTTCGGTTTTATCCTGATCAGCATCAACAGCCGAGTCGATTTAGCACTATAAAAATATACCCTATTCTTGTGTCCGTCTGTCCGTCCGTCCGTCCGTCCGTCCGTCCGTCCGTCCGTCCGTCGTCTGTATGAACACCTAGATCTCAGAGATGGTAAGAGATAGAGGTTTGACATGTATGGGACAAATGCTTCTTTTATCTGCACGCAGATCAAGTTTGTTTCAAATTTTGGCCACGCCCCCTCCCGCCCCCGCAATTTGGAAAAAAGTTATATCTCCTACAGTTTTAAAGATAGAGGATTCGTACCTTCTAGAGATAGTTAGTAATTAGCAAAATGAATCGATTTGCCGAAGAAATGATAAAGATCGGATGAACGGTTCTCAAGTTATAAGCAAAAAGTGAACCAAGCCCTCCCCGCTACCACCCTAAAAAATGTTGCATACTTTTGGATGGTCACACTAAGGAACGCGGGAACACTGTTAAACATGTTTTTTCATGAGTAACGGGTATATCGAAGTCGGTTAGAGCCGACTTTAACTTACGCTCTCGTTTTTTATTTAATTTTTATACCCGTTACTCGTAGAGTAAAAAGGGTATACTAAAGTCGTGCAAATGTATGTAACAGGCAGAAGGAATCATTTCCGACCATATAAAGTATATATATTCTTGATCAGCATCAACAGCCGAGTCGATTTTGCCTTGTCCGTCTGTCCGTCCGTCCGTCCGTCCGTCCGTCCGTCCGTCTGTCTGTATGAACACCTAGATCTCAGAGATGGTAAGAGATAGAGGTTTGACATGTATGGGACAAATGCTTCTTTTATCTGCACGCAGATCAAGTTTGTTTCAAATTTTGGCCACGCCCCCTCCCGCCCCCGCAATTTGGAAAAAACGTTATATCTCCTACAGTTTTCAAGATAGACGATTTGTACCTTCTAGAGATAGTTAGTAATTAGCAAAATGATTCGATTTGCCGAAGAAATGATAAAGATCGGATGAACGGTTCTCAAGTTAAGAGAAAAAGTACCAGCCCTCCCGCTACCACCCTAAAAATGTCTGCTCGGGGTCTATTTTTTCTTAAGTTGATCTACACAAAATGTCGTAATGTCAGCTTGCACTAGAGCCTGGTATTTGCGTGAGCTAAACGAGATAGGTCATCATCGTGGCAAACTACTCGTGAATTTTCACATAGAAATATAGTAACATTAGATTCAAAAAGCGCGGTTTTATAAATGTGCAAAAAATAATATCCAATAGCCATTTCATGACCGATTTCTGTGTTCAAGGCTTATTTTAAAGTAAATTAAATAGAATTTACTGTCTAATTAAAAAAAACATAACAGTTTTCTATAATTATAATTCTACAAGAGTTTTAATTATGATAAATTTTTAAATTTGGCAAAAAAAAATTTTTTTTCTACATTTAAGCCCATTAAGCACACACCTCAGCTCATTTTTGTCTGAAAACAATACTTTGGGGCAAGGTTTTTCTTTTTGAGTTTGAATGGCGTTTTTTAAATCGGTTAAAGAACAAAAAAGTAATGGGAGTTTAAGTGAAGGCAACCTTAGGAAAAATCGAATAAAACGATTATCGGTACTATCTCGATAACGCGTCGATAGAATTTTTTATATGGCGATTTTCGTATTCAGCGGGCCATTTTACTTTAGAAAAAGTTGGTTTGGCGCTTTGGGGAAAATTGTTGTCGAGCAAACAAACATTGTATTGGTTAATCCATGCAAACATGCATTTATCATTAATTTTGTATGGGAGCCCCCCTAAGGAGGGGACAGAGGGGTTAGGTGCCAAGAACAAAAATGCTGGGAATTGAAAAATAATGGGGGTTGGTCATACATTTCTCCCTTCTAGGAAGTGTTTTAAGGGGTTGAAGGGCAATTTTATAAAAATGTCATTTTTGTATGGGGACCCTTCTAGGGAGTGGAGATAGGGGGTAGGTGTCTAGGAAAAAAATGTCGGGAATGAAAATTCAGTGGGGGTCACTGGTACATTTGACCCCTCTACAGGCGACCCCTGGGCAGAAATGACCTTACATATCAATTTTCGACCACTTTTCGAGAACTTTGACCTTGATGCGGGGTCACTTCCCACTCAACCCACCGTCTCCAAGTTTTGGCTCACGCATTTTTTTAACCAACCTCACAAATTGGGAGGCTGGAGCAAGTTCAAATCGCATAGCTTCAAATCTCCATACATCACTAAAACATGTCTAGTACAGGCATTGCCACACCTTTCTTAATCCTCTTTTCCAGATTGATTTATTTTAATCAACCGTAAACTCGATACTGTCTAAAAATTAAGCTAATGAAGCCTAACAAATAGATTAAATACAAACATAGTATTCAACGAGAAAGGCAAAGCTAACTTCGTCTGTACCGAAGTTTTGATACACTTGAAATAGCTTGTCACAACGGTTAGCGACTTCGACCAAACTTCTCAAATCAGCTTAAAAACATGACATATTACCCATGACCGTGTTTGAGAGCGATAATATTGAGAACAAACCAGTTTTTCTCACTAAAACCCATATTTCGAACGAACATTTGTATGGCAGCTACAAGAAGTAGTCATCCGATCCGGTCGGTTCCGACATATTAGCAGCGTGCAGTAAAAAGAAGACTCTGTGCAAAGTTTCAGCTCGATAGCTCCAAAACTGAGGGACTAGTTCGCGTAGAAACAGACAGACGGACAGACGGACGGCCAAAGCTTAATCGACTCAGCTCGTCATGCTGATCAAGAATATATATACTTTATGTGGTCGGAGATGATTCCTTCTATGCGTTACAAACTTCTGGGCAAAATTATAATACACTTTTCAAGTGTATAAAAAGCTATGCAATTTTTTCTACTTACTACGATTTTTTCAAAACTTGGACGCGGACGAAGTCGCGGTGGGTTCAGCTAGTTTCTTATATATAACTAAGCAATTTGATTTTTTCGGATTAATCTTTAACCCATTTCTCCTAGCCCAATTACTAATTATACTTAGTTCGCTATTACAAATACTAACCCACTCAGAAATTTTGGCTAACGGACGACTAACATACGTTGGCACATCATCGGCATACATTTGGACTTCACATTTAGACAAAACACTGGGGAGGTTATTAATAAAATGACTAAACAATAGTGGTCCTAGGACAGATCCTCGTGGAACACCCGATTTTATTTCAAGAAAAGTTGACAATCCCAATTGGGTAACTTTTGTACTTTGAAATTAAATATAATTCGATACGTGGTTTTTGTGGTGACATGACAAAACGCCCACGGACATAAGGCCCATATGAAAAATTTCGATCACTACTTTGAAATATAATTCCAAATTTTTCTTGGCCCATTACACCCATGGGCTTTATGTCCGTATTCAAATTTAAGTGACATTAAATTCACATTAAAAAAAAAAATTTTGCAAAACCCATTTTCTGAAAGTCGGAAAATTAAAAAAAGTTTTAGTGCAATGTTTCACAATACACCAATCTTCAGTGTTGCATAACAGAAATTTTTATAGAGGGCGCCACAACAAAGGAATCAGCTGATAAAACAGCTGTTGCATTTGCAAAGCACGCGCGCCTGCCATTTAAAGTTTTGTTGCTCAAGTTCAAGTGATCAGAATTATAAAACTAAACAATATAACTAAAAACGCTAAAATGAGTTCGAATCTGTGTGGTTTGTATTATGTGTTTGTGAGCGTCATTTGAAAAAAAAATCGTGTTGTCCCCTTAATAAAGCAGAAATCTAAGTAGCCCTGCAAGTGCATATTCTGGATAAAGTCTCATGTTCCGTAAGGGATTTAAAGTGAGTCCAGAAGAGTCCATCCATGAGATGTATTGTATGTTGTAGAGGATTAAATGTTTGTTCAAATAAATGTTATTAAAAATATCACTTTTTACGATTTTGCGAGAATTTTTCATTTTTAGGACATAACCTCAATTTGGCAAACGCAGATTTGTTTGGCAAGTGGCACGAAGCGAGGGAAAAGTCGAAAGAGAATGCTGTGTTTAATTTTATGAAAGATGCCACAATAGATTTTGAAAAGTACGCGATATAGACCACGAGTAAAAAATTTTGCTACCTTGACGAATGAAAGTCACTTTGTAAGTCAGTTGCCATTTTGTTGGCTGTTCAAAACTGTGATAAATTTTCGAACCAAGCAGAGGGCGGCAAACCTTTTATGAACCGCAATCTCTCAAAAAATGTAGTTTGCTTATTTTTAAAGAAGACGAATATGTTAAAAACAAATCTCCAACTTAATGCCTTGTAAAATTATCTTGGAAAGCGAAGCAAGTATATATTAAGTTTAATCTGTATTTAACGGTGATAGATGGCAAGGTCTTAAATGCGCTGACGGGCACCAACTCTTTCAAGCTTGCCCAATTTGTGGAGCCACACCATCTGACTTTCTCAATAACAGAAATTTCAAGTGTGCCAAGTTTTTGCCCATCGTCAGCCATTTGAAATACGGTTTAAGTCCTCTTCACGCTGATTCGAGTTTTCGAATTCATTTTGCACGCAGGTTATAAAAATCGTGTGAAGAAATGGAGAATTTATGAGGCAAATGATAAGGAAGAGGTTCTTCAGAGAAAGAAGGAAATTCAAGGCCTATTTTGGGAACACCTTTCGTTGAGAGTCGATCAACCGAAAGTTGGAGGATTTGGCAGCACCAACGATGGAAACACTGCTCGGCGAGCATTTTCCGATCCCCATGTTTTTTCAAACATCACTGGCATCGATGAGCAGCTCATTTCCAATTTTCGAACAATTTTAATATGCCTTTCATGCCAGCTGCCAATTGCAGTTTCAAAATTCCAAGCCTTCTGTTACAGAACTGCTGATATGATCATTGAGAAATACCCCTGGTTGCCAATGACAGCCAGTGTTCATAAAATTCTAATTCACGCAAGTGATATTATTGAAAACACTGTGCTTCCTATTGGCTATTTCGGAGAGGAAGGAGCGGAATCTCGCAATAAATTTTATAAATCTGATCGTCTGCATCACGCCAGAAAATGTGGGAGGGTTGAAAACTTAACAGACGTGTTTCAGCGAGCTACAGATACTTCTGATCCAATTATTTCTTCAGTGAATTTGGATAGAAGAATTCAGCGACAGAAAAGAATGTGTCTTCCATTAGAGGTTTTGGACCTATTAGAATGCCCATTAAATCCCGATGACACCACCGCGGGTGAGGATGAAAGCTCTTTTAATGTTGTGGACTTCTTACATCAATATAATATTGAGTTGGAGAACGAAGAGCAGGACTTTTTCTAAAAGGTGTGTAGGGAAATTATATGTCTTAATATACATTGTTAATTGTCTTTCATTACAGGGCCACAAGATGCTTTAGATGGGCTTTATGTTGCTTTAATGTTTACTTTACTTATGTTACTTTACGTTGTTAAAGGCGTGCCACGCCCACTATTTTCAAAAATTATAACCTAATACTGTCACAGAACTTTTATTTACTTCTTAATTAATTCTCTAAAAACCCAAAAAAATTTACATTAGTTAAAAAAAAATGGGCGGTGCCACGCCCACTATTTTTCTACTGATAAAAGATATTGGTCAACTTAATCCGATGCAAAAACAGAAGTCAAATATCTTGCTCCGTTCTTGAGTTATTAATTTTGGTCACCAAAAGTGGTCAAATTCCCCATAGTGCTTATATTTCTTCGCTGCTCTCCAATTTATGGTCATGTGATCCCAAAAGGGATTGAAGTAAGCACATTTGGAATGATTCAAGTTCATAAGGCATGGGTCAATCCTTATAGGATTGAATTGTGTATAATATCCTGGAAGTCGAGATTGAATTTTCAAGCTCATGCCGGGCTTACTCCAAGATTTAAAAGATTGAAATTATCTCGACTTTTTTTCTGTGTAGTTTTTTTTTTTAAATACAGAGTTTACAGTTTTTGATTAACAAAAATAAATAAATAGATAACAATAATACATTTAGCTATGGCTTGTAGCCGTCAGCTTTTCTTTAGAAAATGTACATGGTGAATAGAATAAAATATACGATTAATCAGAAATATTCTGCTATAATGCTCTGCCTATAGAGAGAAGCCTCTTTTAAAAATTGGTACAGCGTGTTCCAGTCGGGTCCGTTTAGGATTGAGATCAACTGATGAAGGTCCAGTTTTCCAAGACGCCAATGGGCAACCCTGATTTCCTGCAGAATTGGACAGATTGCGATGAAATGGGTCGTGTCTTCAATGCTGTGAAGATTGCACAGGAAACATACGTTGGGTGTATTTCTATATGATCTATGGTTGAGTTGGAGCAATTCGCAGCGTGCATGGAAAACGAACGAAATAAGTGATCGGCTGTATTTGTCGTTGAAGTATTTATTTAACCCCTAAGAGAGATTCAGGCGTTTATATAACATCCTGCTAGAGCTGTTGTAGGCTTGGTCAATAAAATTTGCACGATTTCTACAGTCAATCCTCTCTAGTAAGCTGCTGTGAGATTTTTTCCAGGAAGCTTTATCGCATAGGTCAATCTGCAGATTGTAATCCTCAGCCAAAGCGCGCCAAACGGCAAAGCAGTGGGATCGACGTTCCAATAAAAATTTTGCCGTAGCGTATACCAGGCGACTTTCGGGAAGGTCAAACGTCTTTCTCATGTATCCAAAATGTGAGCCCAGAGTATACGTAAAAAGTGAAGGGAGACCAGTTTCTAGATGTATTGCGTAGTTCGGCGAATTACGTGGTAGACGAAAGACTTTTTTGATGAAATATCTTTGAAGTCTTTCTATTTCCTCGTATGTCCTGAATCCCCACATCTGAGAGCCATAACACATAATTGAACGGGCAGTGGCTTCAAACATTCGGTATTTGACACTATGTGGCACGTGCTGTTTATCCAGGAGCGTGTTCCATGTACTATTAAGAGCTTTTATAGAATCTCTAATTTTTGCCTGCATGTGTGAGTTCAGCGACATGTTGGAGGACAGAGTAATTCCCAAATATTTAAAGGAGGTAACCCGTTCGATTATTGCTGAATTCATGTGCCATTTCTCATCTGCGGCGATGCGACCTCGGTTGTCTCTAACGACCATGATTTTAGTTTTTCTGTGTTGACTTCCAGACCCCAAAGGCAGCAGTATGCGTACAGTTCATCTACAATAACATGTGTTGCAGGGAATTTGGTGAGTTTGCCATTAGTACTAAATCGTCTGCGTACATCAAGAGTTTTACGCGCGAGCCTCAATTAAAATGCCTCCCGAAAGCGAAGTTGTTAAGTCGTCTATAAACAGCGCAAACAAAAGCGGGCTTAACAGGCACCCCTGTTTGACTCCAGAGTTGTTTGAAAACCATTTAGACAATTGTGAGCCGTCCCATACAGAGGTTGTATTGTTTTCGTATAGTGCCTGAATGACCGTTAAAAACTTCGATGAAACACCAATGCTGCTAAGCTTATAAATCAGGCTTCTTCGGTTAATTGAGTCAAATGCCGCTCGGAAGTCTACAAAGCAGAGATAAAGTTTTCGTTTTTCCTCCATATACGTGATCGCTGTGGATGTAAGCACGAAAAGGCTGTCCACCGTCGAGTATCCTCTCCTAAATCCAAATTGAAATTCGCTTAGCTTGCTCTGCCCATCTACTCATGATTCTATCGTGATTCTAGCACCGAGGTATAAATTTTTGCTATCGTGTTTATACAGGATATACCCCTGTAGTTGGTCGCCTCCGTAGGGTTACCTTTTTTGAAAATGGGGAATATTATACTTTTTTTAAAACTTTCTGGGAAGGATGCTTCGGAAAATAGCCGGTTAAACTCATTAGTTAGCTTGCTTATAAAAATCTTGGGGCTCCCTTGAAGAATTCAGCTGGTATACGATCTTCTCCTGGTGCTTTGTTCAATTTTGTTTTATTTATAGCTGTTTCCACAGTGTTTACAATTAGGCTCCTTTAAAATGGACATAAAAATTCTGTCCCATTTTAGGCACTTGAGCCACGGTCACACCGGCAGGGCTGAAAAGGCACTAATAGTAGGTTGGCAGTGCGTCCGCACTCTGCTGTTTATTAGTGGTATTCATTAAAGCAATTTAAATTTGCTTTAGATTTCGTTTAAGGCTTTAACATTAATTTGATTGAGGCTCGTGAACAGCTGTTAGTGAGAAAGAACATCTGGCTGACAAGGAAACAAAGCAAATTATATGGGAGGCCTATGAGCAAAAATGCAGTCAATGGCGGGTTTCTTTCCGTAAATACAAATAAAATTCGAAATTTGTGTATTTTGGAAATGATTGAGAAGTGAAACTTTATTTGAATATTATTTGACTCTAATCGCCTGAACAGGTTGCAATGCGGTGGCTCCATTTTGGTCTCTACTTTGATTACCTCCTCGGCCACAGCGCCTTCCACAACAGCAACGGCTGGGGATATCTGAGCAAAGAGTACGTCCAATGTCTCCTTACGAAGAGTAGATGATAACGGATTGTCTGTACCAGTTAAAGACCCTAGTTTTGTAACTGGGATCGCTTTGATGGTAAGATCGAAATTGCTGAAGAATCCGAAGCAAAACTATGTCAAGACCATTGCGTTTCAACTTGTGCTGGTAGTGCAGTCACATCTAAGTCCAGCCATGCCGAAAAGGCTGGATACTGCACTTTACGTTGCAGTGCTTGGACACCGTTTCGTAGTTAACCTTTCCTTGGGTTTTGAGATTATCTTGTACTTGAGGGTCTCGCACGCAGCCCGGGAAAAGTCTTCCTCTGTGGGATTAAATGAAAAACTCAAATGGGATAAAAGTCATGTCAGTTTTGTAAATAGATGGTTCGTACATAGATTGAAAATAAGCGTTATTTATCGATCCGCCAAAGCAGTGTTAACAATCCAACGAACCGTAGTCAAGATATGACAAAAATAAAAATCGCAGCGGCAGGATAATAGCAGCTTCTGCTGCTACTGCAGCAGCAAAATACTTAATCAGCATATACGTTTGCACGTACAGAGTCTATTACAGTCGTGCTTGACCGCTTTACTCACTTGTTTTTAGTGACATTTTTGTAAGTATCTGGGAGATTAAAGATTTTCTGGCCTGGATTTGGTCTGACTGTCCTCTTGATATGCTGTGGAAGGCAGTGTACACGTTATTGTCCTCCCGGTTTGACAGGAATTTCTCTCCCCTCTTGTTGGTTTTTCATCTTTTAATTAATTTTTTTTGGGGTACATTTTATTTTACCAAATAATCAAAGCTGAGTTTCCGGCAGGCTTTTCAACCATGAATGTGATAGATTCCAATTAGTTACTTAATTACATGTGAGGAGAAATTCGATTGGAAATTGTTTGGTAAGATTTAAAACAGCAAGCAGGAGTCAAGTGCTGCCAACTGTAGTTTACATAAAATTGATATGACAACTGACTTTGCTATGAGTTATCTTTAAGATTCAACTTTTAGGAACTTGAGTGATCGGCGCTTAGGTCAAAAACAGACGCAGACCTGTTTTTTGTAAGGTTCTTATTATTAAAATTACTTGTGAAAGACTGCAGGTGTGCTTCAATGCCATTTCGAGTGCAGGATATATTTCTTTTTTCAACAACAATATTTCATATCACTTCAATTTCTGTTTTTGCTTCTGTTTTGTTTGGGCTGTGAAATTATAAAAGCAACAAGACCAATATACAAACATTTACACGCATACACACATCTCATCAGGATTCTTTTGATTCCTTTGCCACACTTCAATACGCTTTCGTGGCAGGGAAAATAAAAAAGAAACGGAAAAGGAAACGAATGACGAATGAATAAACGCATGACAGCAGCCTGACACACTGCCCTATGTGTATGCCTCTCTATACATTGTGTGTGTGTGTGAGTGTGTGAGTGTTTGCTGTCTGTCTAACTGTCGCTTCGACTCGACTCTTCCATCCACCAGCCGTAGAGCCAAACACGTTTGACTGGCATGAATGACAAGAAAATCGTTACGCGCCCACGCTGACATTAATTGAAGTTGATACATAAAGAGTAATACATAATAATAATAAAGGCAAGAGGAAACCAGCATCAGCAGCAGCTGCTGCAACAGAAGTCCTCCCTGCTTTTTGTTTCAAATGGAAGCAAATCGCAATGGGGCCGATGAAGAGCTAGCTGAGCTTCTGCAATGTCAACAAAACGTAATGGCGAAAATCAACGAAGGTGTTCTTAGATATGTGAATGGATGCAGTCTGACACACAGTCGAATGGGATTTGTTTTGACCTCTGGCTGAGAGGTTGGCTTCTATGAGTAAAGGCATTTGCCCTAAATGTTTCATCGTCGCATTAATCTCTGAGGTTGGAACAAGGTTTTAGGTGCGATAATGCGGTATAATGTTTATTTCCTAGAAATGTACTTTATATTTCAGACAATATAGACTGCGAAGTGTAATTTGTGTAAATGTAAAATTTTTACACGGAAAAAGAAAACGACACACTCATAAAAAACGAGAGCGTAGGATAAAGTCGGCGCTGCACCACTTCGATGTACCCGTTACTCAGGAAATGTTTAATTCCTTCCTCAGTTCTTAAGTGGGTGGGGTGTTATTTTAAAAATTTGATAAATTTTTTGTGAATTGGTAATAAAAATGTGCAAAATTTATTTTTTAAATTCTTTTGATACTTATAAGATATATTTAATGGTAACCACATATTTAATTTTGATGCTGAAACGAAGGGGCAGTTTTTGTATGCTTATTCTGCTAAGCCCTTTAAATATGTATCGATATTAAAATGCTTCCAAATGCACTCAGAAAAAATTGCTTTTTGTTTTAGAAATTCGCTTTGTTTTCAAATTTGGCCTGGTGTTTAGAAATATTACCTAATAACGAGAAAGGCAAAGCTAACTTCGTCTGTGCCGAAGTTCGGATACACTTGAAAACGCTTGTTCCATCGGTTAGCGATTTCGACCAAACTTAAAAACATTCAATATTACCCACGACTGTCTTTGAGAGCGGTAATATTGAGAACAAATCAGTTTTTCTCACTAAAACCCATTTTCCGACCGAACATTTCTATGGCAGCTACAAGAAGTAGTCATCCGATCCGGTCGGTTCCGACATGTTAGCAGTGTGCAGTCAAAAGCGTAGAAACAGACAGACGGATGGACAAAGCTTAATCGACTTAGCTCGGCATACTGATCAAGAATTTATATACTTTATGTGGTCAGAGATGATTCCTTCTATGCGTTACTTCTAGAATTATAAAACACTTTTAGGGGAAAAGTTTTTTAAAAAAATAATTTTTCTAGAGCTGTGCTGATTTTTTTGAACAAGTTTAAACGAACTAGTCATTAAAATGAACTAATAAACTAGGTCTTGGTTTTGAACTATGGTTTATTATATTAATCTTTTATTTTTCACTTTTTGAACTATAGTTCGTTTTTTGAACTATAGTTCATATTTTATTTTACCCAAAAAAAAGAATTTAAAAAAATCGAGTTGATTGCTGTTCTGAATTCCGCAAATCGACCAGAATTGTCGTTTTCAAAAGTTGTGCTGCAGAGTCAGCGGAATGAAAAGTAATTGCTATTAAAAGCATTAAAATAAATCCCAAAAATTATAAACTAATCAATTTAATAATGTTGACCATTTTTTAAATCGTTTAGCATCACTACTTAAAATGTTTACAGTTTAAGTGTATATTAAAATCATTTTTTTATAAACATCTATAAAATACTGCGTGAAAAGCAAAACCGAGCGGTCGTTTTCAAACCGAGCTGTTCTGAATTCCACTTTACTTTTTAGTCGATTTCAACCGTCAATCGATAGCTGCTAGGGTTGCTTCATATAAATTAATGTATTTGCACAGCACTTTTCTTAGTTAGTTTAGCTATATTTTAACCATATTTGATATCACAAATTTAAATGTAATAATTAAATATTGTTTTAAATAAAAATAAATTGACTTAATATGTAAATAAGAGCTTTGTAAATTAAAATTATAGAGATGATGACAACTCTGGCTGCTGTCGATATACACAAACACTCGCGCAGGCCAGCCAGCCAGCTGTTTATGAAAGCGACTTCGAAACCGAGTTCGAAAAGTCAAAACGTAACCAAATCGTTCGGAATTGGGAACAGCAAAGAGTAAAACGTTCGTTTTCGTTTCGTTTTTACTTTTTGAAAACGTTCGGAATTCGGAACAGGCCTGATAGTAGGCCTGCATTTCATAATGATTTTCTATGAATTTAAAAAGCTTTTCACATTTAAAAACTACTAGACTGTCATATCTCAATGCCAAAGTTTGGGTTTGTCGAGCTTACCCAGCAACAGGTGCGAAGAGTTGCCACGTCCAGGGCAGAGATTTTGTTCAGCTGATTACCACCAAAAATATAAGTCAATATATGGCAGTGGTTTGAAAGATATTAATTAATTAAGTAATAAACAAATAAAAATTGTATGACTTTTTCATATGATATGAATAATTGAAGTTGGTTGTGGTTAAACTTAGTTTGCAACTTTGGTCACACTACGCCACAAAATCGCTTGTCACTCAATTCTCGCAGCACGCGGCGGACAGTTGTCATTTTTACAAGTAAATAAATTTTTGTTGTGTGATATAAGTGAAGTGGCTAACAATAAAACATGAACACGGGATTGGAATAAGAGGAAGTACATAAATGAACAATGCACCTTATGTTATATTATTATTTTTCATTTACGGCTCAAACAAACACCATACATTCAAACGTATGATCTTCTTCTTCTTGTTCGTGCCTGTGTGGACGCTCTGTAGTTACACAGTATGCGAACAGTGCATACATACATTTGTGTTTTTCTGTCTCTTTTTGCCTTCGACCGTGAATTGCTTTTTTTCTCTGCAGGGGGGGGGTTTCAGAACAAAATTTTAGTATAAAAAAATTTCGCATATAAAAATTTCCCCCAAGGGGGTTTAACCCCAAACCCCCTCCCCCCTGCGTACGCCACTGGGTAAATGTAACATTTTTCATTGGTAAATTCACCAATTTACGTCTTTGATTTTCGCCCAACAGTTTTTCCATTTAATAACAAAATGTCTGCACTTTTGATTTTTGCATATAAGGAAAAAATCAAATTACTTAGCACTGCTGCGCTGCTGGTTGCATGAATAATTTTGTTATTCCGAAAAACAACGAATTAAATTAACTTACATTTATTAATTGAAAAAACTTTTACTTACTCTGTTATGATTCGAACTCAATTCAATGTGACTGACGTTCTAGACGACTGGGCTACGACGCGCGTCTCAGTCAAGGCCACTAAAAGCTTACTTATAGTGAATGGGATTCTGATGTGTGTAGAAAATGTTTGCATAATTGCCTGCGTGCAATTCTCAAGATCTAATTCCACACTCTGGCCATATATATAGCGCATACGAAATTTGCGAAAAAATCAAAAGTGTTAGCATTTTTGAAATCAAAGGGACACATACAGGCCTGTTCCGAATTCCGAACGTTTTCAAAAAGTAAAAATAGAGGGAAGCTAACTTCGGCTGTACCGAAGTTTATATACCCTTGGAGCATGATATATGCTGCCAGTTTTTTATATGGCTATACGATATATTCATCAAAAAAGTTTTTCTCACTAGAACTACATTTTGGACCGATCGTTCTTATGGCAGCTATATGCTATAGTCATCCGATTTAAATCAAACTTGACAAAATTGTGTGGTAGTATATAATATAGATCTGTACAACGTGGGAGCGATAGCATTGAAAACAAAAAATAGAGGGAAGCTAACTTCGGCTGTACCGAAGTTTATATACCCTTGGAGCATGATATATGCTGCCAGTTTTTTATATGGCAATACGATATATTGCATAAAACTTGCTGAAATTATGTGAAAGCATAAAAAAACTCATAAATACGGGGGTTGGGAGCGATAGCATTGAAAACAAAAAAGTTTTTCTCACTAACTTTCATAAACTACCACTTTACAACTGATCGTTCCCTGGCAGCTATATGCTATAGTTATCCGATCCGGCCGGTTCCGACAAATGTGCAGCGTATTTATACCAAAAGACTTCGTGCAAAGTTTGGTTGAGATAGCTTTAAAACTGACGGAGGAGATAGCATAGAAACAGACGGACAGACGGACAGACGGACGGACGGACAGACGGACATGGCTATATCAACTCAGCTCGTCATGCTGATCAAGAATATATATACTTTATGTGGTCGGAGATGTTTCCTTCTGTGCGTTACAAACATCCGGACAATTTTAATATACCCTCTCCAAGGGTATAAAAACGAAACGAAAACGAACGTTTTACTCTTTGCTGTTCCCAATTCCGAACGATTTGGTTACGTTTTGACTTTTCGAACTCGGTTTCGAAGTCGCTTTCATAAACAGCTGGCTGGCTGGCCTGCGCGCGTGTTTGTGTATATCGACAGCAGCCAGAGTTGTCATCATCTCTATAATTTTAATTTGCAAAGCTCTTATTTACATATTAAGTCAATTTATTTTTATTTAAAACAATATTTAATTATTACATTTAAATTTGGGATATCAAATATGGTTAAAATACAGCTAAACTAACTAAAAAAAGTGCTGTGCAAATACATTAATTTATATGAAGCAACCCTAGCAGCTATCGATTGACGGATGAAATAGACTAAAAAGTAAAGTGGAATTCAGAACAGCTCGGTTTGAAAACGACCGCTCGGTTTTGCTTTTCACGCAGTATTTTATAGATGTTTATAAAAAAATGATTTTAATATACACTTAAACTGTAAACATTTTAAGTAGTGATGCTAAACGATTTAAAAAATAATCAACATTTTTAATTTGATTAGTTTATAATTTTGGGATTTATTTTAATGCTTTTAATAGCAATTACTTTTCATTCCGCTGACTCTGCAGCACAACTTTTGAAAACGACAATTCTGGTCGATTTGCGGAATTCAGAACAGCAATCAACTCGATTTGCGACAATTCCACTCGTTTTCGGAATTCGGAACAGGCCTGACTTTATGAAGACATGATACATTACAACATTAAATCCCTTCCAGCATTTAGCATATGGGTCATTCTTTTATAAACCGAACAGTTAAAAATTTTCTTATTTTTCATTTTAATAAAAAAATTCGAAATTAGATCTCGACATGCCCACCAAAACGTAATTTGCGGTTTTGCACTAGCAACAGAAGGGGCCGATTAAAACGGGATGCATAACACATCAAAGCCTTAGTGTTTTTGGCGTTTGCTGCTGATGTCGGTTTTTCTATGAGCTTGCCTTTGGGATTCCCAAGCATTCATAGCAATTCTGTCATGAGGCAACCTCTGCCAACACACTAGGGACGAGGCGCGAACAGCTGATGATTGAATTGGTATTCATGAAATAGCGCTTATACTGTCCAACCAGCCTCCTTGTTGTGTTGTGCGTGTCTTGTTTTAGAAAAGTTGTGGACAATATCCATAACTTAATGACCGACCGCCTAAAAAGTTCTACGATTTTCAAAATTTTTTTGTTAATTTTATAAACCATTTCAAAAATCGTCAAAAAAGAAAAAATGGAAAAACGGGTTTTTAAAAACGGGATTTCGCAGGTTTGGTTTATCGGTCAGCTTTCAAGTTGATATTGGTGAAAAATATTTTACTGTAGCTACTCAAATTATAATTTAATAGATTTTTAAACTATTTAATAATATTAAGTAATTGTTGCTAAAAATTATTCATAATTTTTCTAAGTGTTAACCACCATGATATTGCTTCTAAGAATAAACAATTTATTGCCCTAAATATAACTTAAATTTTGGTGTTTTCCAAAAGATGGAGACTCTTATAGTTTAAAAAGTTATGAATTTTTAAGTTATAGACAAATAAAAAGATGCCCGTAAAGTATGCTTTTTGCCACGCAGTCAGTTTCAAAGCTTTACGACTAAAACTTGGCGAGTTGGCTTTTATATATATCAAGCTTTTCAAAATTGTCAACTTCACCCAGATCGGACGTCTATATCATATGGCTGCCATAGGAATGCTGAATTTGTTTGTGGTATAATATGCTTTGAAAACTCTGGTCACCTAATCCACAACAAATGCAATTAATCATAGCATTCGTATGGCAGCTATATGAAATGGACGTCCGATCTGCGTGATGTTGACATTTTTGAAAAGCTTGATAATACGAAGTACACGTGCCAGGTTTCAGCTACACAGCTTTGAATCCGATTGCGTGGCAAAGCTTTCTTTAAAGGGCATCTTTTTATTTGTTTATAGCCCAAAATTCATAACTTTTAAACTATAAAAGTCTCCATCTTTGAAAACACCAAAATTTAAGCTACGTTTAGGACAATAAATTGTATGTGCTTAGAAGCTATATCATGGTGGTTAACATTAAAAAAATTATAAATAATTTTTAGCCACAATTACAATATTATTAAATAGTTTAAAAATCTATAAAATTATAATTTGAGTAGCTACAGTAAAATTACTTTTCACCAATATCAACTTGAAAGCTGTCGATAAACCAAACCTGAGAAATCACGTTTTTAAAACCCTTTTTTCCATTTTCCGTTTTTGACGATTTTTTGAAATTGTTTATAAAATTAACAAAAAATTTTTGTGCAAAACCACAAATTACGTTTTGGTGGCATGTCGAGATCTAATTTCGAATTTTTTGTATTAAAATGAAAAAAAAAAAATTTTTAACTGTTCAGTTTATAAAGAATATCGGTCATTAGCAAAACAGTTTCCTCTCAACAAACTGACAGAGTAACTGCTCAAGCAAGCACCAAGGCCCTGATTTGACGCGCACGCAAACTCAACAAATCCATCGAAACCGGCATGGCTGTGTCTCATCAAACAGTGTGTGCGCTGTATTAAAATTTGCTTAAGTAGTTTAAAAAATGAACTATAGTTCATGAAAAATTTAACTACTAAACTTGGTCATTAAATGAACTAAAATTTCCAACTCTAGTGTACAGTAATAAAATGTTCATAGCCAATACAATCTCAGAAGGGGAAAAAATAGAGTCTACAAAAACAAATGGTTTGATGCGCAATGTATTAGGCAAAGGGAAGTCGTATTTGGTGATCTTGAAAAATATGGGAGAACGGCTGTTGGTGAAACTTATAGAAAATTATCGTAATAGCCTTATAAATATTGCAGTATCAGAAAAATCTCTTATACAAACATCTTGACTACACTAGAGGCGTTACTTACTGTGATGATAACTACCAGAGGAGAATGATTAGTTGGATTTTTAAGGCTCGTGCTGACTTTCTATGGCTTAATAGAAGTACACATCAAACTAGAGAAAAAACATGCTCATTGTGCAATTTAAAAGAAATTGAAAACATATGTCACTTCTAGGAAGATGTCCTGTGCTCAAAGAACTTAGGCTAATATATTTCGGAAAACCAACACTAAATGAGGCAGAAATAATATTAATATTAAATGGAAGCAGCTTAGTTAATTGGGTCAAACTGACAGAGACATGTAGCAAAGGCCATTCTTTATAGAAAACTTATTTTCAAATGTCAAATGCCAATAGTTGTTTGGGGGAACTCTTGGCCGCCTCTTCCAGAGAGGTGAAACTTGGTGAGTGCAGGTGTTTTAGAGTTTCTGCTACTCCAGGTTCCTTACATTTCCTGCAGGTGACTGCTGTCGTGATGCCTAGCTTTATCGCGTGAGCGGCTGCTAAACAGTGACCAGTTAATATGCCTATAAGCGGTCTGCAGTCTTTTCTTTGGAGCTAGCGTATGGTGCGTGAGTTTTTTGTTTTTCTCTTGCACATAATTTTAGAGATTCTGCAAACGGTCGTGTTTTTTCACTTGTCCTCTGCTTCTTCTTCGCTATCTCTTCCATCTTGCTGTATAGCGTCTGTAGGGAGATACACTCAAAAAAAAAAAAAACAGTCCAAATCGCCCTAAAATTTAGAAATTCGCACTAAAAGGGGTCAAGGCGACTCTCGCCTTATTTTTAAGAAAATACTTTTCTAAAAAATAGAAAATTGTGTTCTAGATTTCAGAGCAATTTTTCTAAAAAACTTAGACAATTTTTGCTGTTAGGTCGATTTAAAATTCCCAAGCGATATGGCAGCGTTGGCATGAGGTGGAAGCAGCTGACGGTAGGGACTTAAAAAAAAGTTTTAGGGGAGGTTGGGTAGAACCGACCACAACCATCCCGATGATGTGGTTGTGTTTTTAAATCACCCGCCCCCAAACCCTTCGGTTTTTTGGCTTTGTACCATCCTCCCCCCCATCACCACCACCAGCACCACCTCCTCACACCAACCCACTTTTTTCTAAGCTATATATATATATAAGTAATTTAGAAATAAGCGCATTAACAATTTTTTTCTACTTACTTTTGGGACCTCTCTCCAAATACTGAACACTCGGACGACGCCTTAGCCCACTCGACTATTAGCCTTGAGCAAAACGTAGCGACATAACCATAGTTAATAACGTACACAGTTGGTCAAGTTGACATGACATTCGCTTAGCAAACGTGGAGGCCTGGAATCAAGTTCCAGTAGCAGCATACTTTTCTTATTTTATATATATTTTTTTTAATGTTTGTTTTTCAATGTTTTTTTTGCAAAGCCTTGAGTAAAAATCATACCTAAGAATTGTGTGGCGTATTTGGAGCTTAAATACTCACATTTGCCACTCAATAAGAAGCAAAAGTCGTGGTCAGTGGATAAGACATTAGAAAATGTCATGGACTGGATCTAATCCCCGTAGGAACATTCTTTTTCTCATTAAATGGTTCTTTTTTTTAATTTTTTTTTATTTGAGGTGTTTTCATTTTATAAAATCTTTTAATTGATTTCTACATGGTATAACGCATGTCAAGACAAAACAAAAACTTGCTCAATACTACATCAGTGAAACATATCTACTATCTTCAGGCATTGCGAATGGACATTAGTGTGTGTAAGCAAATGCCATCACATAGACGACTTCCTCAAACTACAAAAACAATGAGGAAGAAGCGTTCTTTTTTTGTCTCCTCTCTTGTTATCACTTCTCTCTTTTTATATTTTCTAAATATCAGGGCGAATTTCTAGATTAATCTTTCTAAGTTTTAGGGTGAATTTCTAAACAATTTTTCTAAATTTAAGAAACCCGTTTTTCTTAAAATAGGGCGTTTTACTCACTTTAATGGCTTTCGCCCTATTTTAAGAAATCGTGCTATGCATTTGTTTTCTTAATTCAAGGGCAAATCTGCCTAAATTTAAGAAAGATTTTAGGAAAATATCTAGAAAATTATCCTAAATTTAAGAAAAATAACATAAGTATCTAAATTTAAGAAATTAATTTCTAGAAAATCTTATTTTCGGGTTATGCTTTCTAAATTTAAGAAAAAATATCTATAAACAAGAAATTTTTCTATAATTAAGAAAAAAAATTATTTTATGGCGAATTTCCAAAATCTAGAAAATATATTTTTTTGAGTGTAGGTATGTTTAGTGGCTTATGTCGTCCGCATATTCGTTTCCATCAATGCCCTGGTGCAAATCCAGTAATTTGCACCTTGCCGAAAGTGCTGAGGGAATCTATTGCGTTCTCTGCTTGCCATAGAACATTTTTGATCAGGACTCTGTATTACCTTGATTGCCGCTTGGCTGTCTACGTTTATGTTGATTTGATCATTTGGTGTGTGTAATTCTGCCAAGGCCCCAAGTGCTGCTTAGCATCTTCTGGGATACTTATAGCGCATATGCTGTTATCTGGGGTTGCGTTGACCATAAGGTTCCATAGAAGATTACCTCTATAAGAGTGTTAATGCACCCATTCAAGGAAGCTCCAGGGTTCATGCCATGAAGGTCCAGTAGTTTTTCCATTGTTTTGAGCTAGAATAATGTGGCTAATGGGCCTGTAGTCTTTTGGTTGCACGTGACATCATTTCCCTGCTTTGGACAGGAATACAACTCGTGCTGTCCTCCAGGCCACAGGTACATAGCTCCACCTCAAGCATGCTATAAAAATGGATTGTAGCCATGGGACGATTGCGCATTTGATCGTCTTAAGCACGGCTGGAAATATTCCATCTAGTCCTGGGGATTTGTAACTCGCAAGCGAGTCGATCGCCCTTCGGATTTTTCCTGGAGTAATAATATTGTCTGGGATGTTGGCTTGTTGCGTGTGTAGGTCTTGAGGCGTATCTGTCTCTCGCAGCCTGGAAAGTGCGCATCAAGTAGAGCGCATGTCGCTTCTCTGCTGCTTTCCGTCCAGTGTCCATCGTTCGTTTTTAGCTGACTCTGCATGGGTGGCTGCTTTGAAAGCAGTTTCCTGAGTCTAGCTGTTTCGGAGACCTTCTTTATGCTGGATCAGAAGTTTCTCCATGAGTTTTGTTTTGCCTTCCGTACTCTTTTTTAAAGACGCTATGTATTCTTCCCAGATTATTTGCTCATCCGCTTGTTTGGCGAGTTTGAAGCATTTTTGCACGCTCCTTCCTCTGCTCTTTCAGCGCTGGGGTCCACCAGGGGGTCTGTTTCTCCTTTTGCTAACTGTGAGTTTCCATGAGGTTTTGTGTGCTCCGGTTAGGTTGGCTGTGACATCTCCACGGACCTCCCAATGTCGCCTGACTCACCTCTGTCGTTGATGTCGGGCTACCCCACACGGTGTGATGTGCGTTGGCGTCCGTTCCGACGACGAGCGGTTGCTTTCTCCTGCTCGCCTCAGCCGTTAGGTGTTCGAGCTCGGCCGGTGGCGACTCTCGTGTGCCATGTAACAGGATGCCAATAGTATTGGCTCATCATCGTGACCTTCCAGGGCCACAACTGTGAGGTCATCCATGCTGTTTTAGACATAAGGCAAGCATAGATGCCTTTCCTTACCAAAATGGCTGTCCTTGCCTTACTTACTGCGGTGGGATAAAAAGTGTTGTAGTTTTGTACTAAAACCAGACCTTGTTCCCTGCCGCAATCCAAGGTTCCTGAACTGCCACGTCGGCAGGCCCTGCGTCAAGGCGCGAGCCTGCTTTTATGCAAGTTGAACTGGACCTTCAACTGCATGATCGTTGTCGGCTTCCCCAGCCCGGACTGTGGCTGATTTCCCCATCCCTTTCGCTCCCAGCATACTGTACTACCTCCGTGATATCGAGGCTGCTGGTCTTTCTCGACCTCTCCAGCCTTTAACGTGTACACGATCATATCTTCTGGATGGCGCTTTTTGAGTCGTGGGTGCACGCTGTCTACTGCCCACGCTATCTTTCCGAATCTTGGGTACAGCAAATCATCGGCCTCCTAGTCGATCTGAAAAACCATGCTTCCCGCGCTTCCCGTCCTTGTCGGGCTTAGCAACGTGTAGTTCCTTCCAGTCAGCTGTTGGTGCGTCTGGGTTTTGCCACCTTAACAGCTTCAGCGCTTGCTCCTTTGGTACAACCCTTGGGAAGAGCACTTTCGCTTTCGGTACTGACGGAATGCATGTTCTGTCAACTACTTCCAGCTGGGCACCCTCCCATGGGCTTCCCATGTCTGCAACGACGCTTGTGACCCACTTTAGGGTGAGGTTGTCCATACATTTTACGATCTTGACTCCAAACAGCCAGCCTGCTCCGTCAAACGTAACAGGTTGCGCTGCTGAGTCGTCCATCCTCTTAAACATTTTGGTCAAAATCGGATGACTATATCTTATAGCTTCCATAGGAACTATCGGTCGGAAAATGGGTTTTATTTAGACAATTTTATACCCGTTACTCGTAGAGTAAAAAGGGTATACTAAAGTCGTGCAAATGTATGTAACAGGCAGAAGGAATCATTTCCGACCATATAAAGTATATATATTCTTGATCAGCATCAACAGCCGAGTCGATTTAGCCTTGTCCGTCTGTCCGTCCGTCCGTCCGTCCGTCTGTATGAACACCTAGATCTCAGAGATGGTAAGAGATAGAGGTTTGACATGTATGGGACAAATGCTTCTTTTATCTGCACGCAGATCAAGTTTGTTTCAAATTTTGGCCACGCCCCCTCCCGCCCCCGCAATTTGGGAAAAAGTTATATCTCCTACAGTTTTAGAGATAGAGGATTCGTACCTTCTAGAGATAGTTAGTAATTAGCAAAATGAATCAATTTGCCGAAAGAATGATAAAGATCGGATGAACGGTTCTCAAGTTATGAGCAAAAAAGTGAACCAAGCCCTCCCCGCTACCACCCTAAAAAATGTTGCATACTTTTTGGATGGTCACACTCAGGAACGCGGGAACACTGTTAAACATGGGTAACGGGTATATCGAAGTCGGTTAGAGCCGACTTTAACATACGCTCTCGTTTTGTTTTAATTCTGATAGATTAAATCATTTGCAAGGGTATAAAAACTTCGGCCAAGCCGAAGTTAGCTTCCTGTCTTTTTTTTTTTGTGAGATTGTCAATTTTAGTGCGAACATCTGTCCAGCCGCCTACTCACCTAAAGCGAAACCACTCAGAATGAATAATAATTTAAAATTAACAGTAAAATTAGTTTAATAAGCTTAAACCAGGGGCCGTAACAGTTATAATTTTTAAAATAAAATAAAAATTATAAAATAAAAGTTAATTGTTGATTTTTAACAAAAAATTAAAAAATTAACTCTTATTTTTCGATCAAAATAAAAAAATTATGATTTAAAAATTA
The DNA here is from genome assembly GCA_018904235.1 of Lordiphosa stackelbergi. Taxonomy (NCBI): domain Eukaryota; kingdom Metazoa; phylum Arthropoda; class Insecta; order Diptera; family Drosophilidae; genus Lordiphosa; species Lordiphosa stackelbergi. The sequence continues at coordinate 29,069 of JAEIFU010002703.1, forward strand.
AATTTCAATTTTTGTTTAAAAATCATAAAATAAAAGTTATTTTTTTTTTTTTCAATTTTTATTAAAAAATCTAAAAAAAATAGTTATTTTTTAATTTTTATTAAAAACTCCAAAAATAAAAATTATTTTTAAATTTTTATAAAAAAATCCATAAATAAAAGTTATTTGTCAATTTTTATTATAAAAAATTGAATGTAAATATCTTGAGAACCGCGTGGTGTATTGCCAAAATTTAAAAACATTCATGTACAGAAGGGCCGATAAAACGGGATGCACACACATCAAAGCGTTAGTGTTTTTGGCGTTTGCTGCTGATGTCGGATTTTGCCAAAAGCCTGCCTTTGGGATTCCCAAGCGTTCATAGCAATTCTTTCATGAAGCAACTTCTGCCACCACACTAAGGACAGGCGCAGACAGCTGAAGATTGAATTGGTTTTCATGAAATAGCGTTATACTGTCAACCAGCCTCCTTTGTTGTGTTGTGCGTGTCTTGTTTTAGAAAAGTTGTGGACAATATCCATAACTTAATGACCTAGAGCCTGCCTAAAAAAGTTCTACGGTTTTCAATAAAAAAAACAAAGGTCACGAAAACAATCACTTTGTTTTTCATTTATATTTGAGGTGTTTTTAACATTGACTATATTTTATACAATCCTTTAATCGATTACTACATGGTGAAACGCATGTCACGACAAAACAAAAACTTGCTCAATACATCTACATTCTTCAAGGATTGCGAATGGACATTAGTGTGTATAAACAAATGCCATCACATAGACGGCTTCGTCGTTAAAACCGAACTACAGCATAGCGAAATGCAATTTCGCAAACATTTTTAGAAAGGGAAGGATTTAAAAAGTACCCTAAATTTGTAACAAATTTTTCTAAAGTCAAAGGCGAAATTACCCTAAAAATTAGAAAAGGCAATAAAAGAAAATTCACCCTAAAAATTTAGAAAAAAAATTAATTTTTTCTAATTTTGAATTTGCTGTATTTGAATTTTAGAAAGTTGGTAAGTATTTTCTAAAAAATAGTTGCCACTTTTCAAATTCAAAATTAGAAAATATATTTTTTTCTAAATTTTAGGTGAATTTGCTTTATTGCCTTTTCTAATTTTTAAACTTTCTATTTTTTCTAAAAAATTCATTTTTAGGGCCACTTTTCTAAAATTCAGAAATTTTTTCTTAAATATAGAAATTTTTTCTAAATTTAAGGGCGATTTCGATTTTAGGGCGATTTTTTTAAATATAGAAAAAATTATTTTCTGAGTGTAGCCGTAACCGTATAACCTTTATTTACAAAACCGGTTATCAGTACCGTAACCGAAACAAATACATGTGTTAATTACGGTTTTCCCTCTACTAGTATTATGAACATTTTACATAGATATGAGTTTATTTACTAAAGTTGGCTGCTTATTGAATATGCGCCGTACTGTTGCTAATGGGCTGGCATAACTAGGAAGTGCCTGGAAAGTATTTTTTATACATTGGTGCTAAGCCTTGTTAACTGCACATGGTGCGTGCTTAGTTAAACGAAATAGAACATTTTTGATTGTTACAAAGATTACACACACTCGCACTTGCACACTCGAATAACACGTTCAAAATTAGTCATATACTGATTATGTTAATTTGATTGCACTGAACAAAACCGCATCATTGGTTTGTCCTATCACTCTTGTTTCCAAGATATGGCGGAAAAACGAAAAAAGTTGTGTTTTTTTTCGATTTATGGAGGCCACACTAGGCAAAAAATATGAGAGTTTAACATGTGTGAAAAAAGTACAGTTTCTTTTTTTTTAAAAGACGAAAGACGTTTAAGACAAAATAATTATTTAAATTTATGGAGGAAAACACGTTGTCATAAAAAATTTATAGGAACTGTGAAAAGGCTACTTGTTTCAAAATAGAATTTATCATCTACATGTAAACATATAACAATCTTTAGGCTAATCAAGTAGCCTCTTTACAGTTCCTATACAGATTCGGAGTGACAATCTAGTTTTCTCCCATAAATTTAAATATGTATTTTTTGTTCAGCAATTTATAACGTTGCCAAATAAACTGATTTTAATGCTATAAAAATCACAAAATTAGATCATATGTTTGGCCATATGCTCAGATGGCGAAAATAATTATCAAATAACCGCGCTAGCTTAAACGGGATGATTTATTTTGATAAAAATGCCATAAATCGAAAGATGTCAGTCTTTAAAGGCCAAATTAGACACTTTCCGCTCAACTTATATAGCGCCTTTGATTTTTTAAAAATGCAGTGATATGTACTTTATCGCAAATAGCTTATAATCTCACATATTTATGCATAGTGTGGCCTCCATAAATCCTTGAGTGCCAAAAAATTCAACTTTTTCGTTTTCCTCCGCCATATCTTGGAAACAAAAGAGCTGATTAGCGAAACCGAACCAGTTTTTGGCGAAAAATCAGTGAGCATAAACTTATCATATTTTTAAATCAATAGGGCTCCACACAAAGTTGTCAAGGTGGACAGACATATTGGAATAGTGGGAAAAAAAATCAACAATATTTGCATTTCAAAAGTTGTGTTAGCAGATCCGCCCACATAAGTAAGTGTTGAGTGTTTGTTTTCCGGAGTAAAATTTTTAATGACGCCTCGCAGTACTCTCTTGGACAGTCAAACTCTAAATGCTATTATGATATTTAGCTGTAATTACAATATTGATTAAGATGTCATTTAATAACCATTTGTTACATAAAGGTACATAGCGCAAAATAGTATATTCGTTGACCAATTTATATTTACCTAATTAGTTAAACTTTACTCGATCCATTTTGCGAATGAAGTAGTTTTATATATTTTAGTTAAACTTTAAACTATGCGAAAATAATGGTGAAAATTCTGTATAAGAAATTTGAACTAGGTACATTTACTGAATAAATGAGATTCCAAATGGGGCAAGATTTGTTAAAGTAATTTTTTATACTGATAACCGTAACCGAAATCCGAAACCGAATAGGGTTAATAACCGTAACCCTAACCGTAACCCATATCTCACAACCGTAATATAACCGTAACCGGAAAAAAGCGATCGGCCAAAACAGTAAACGTAACCCAAACCGTTACTCGTTTTGGTTTTAATCTCTGGTTATATGTCAATGTGACTGGTGCATTAAATACAAGTTGTAACTTTTAGCACTGGGATATAAAACCAATAAATCTAAACAGAATTGTTCCATTGATGTAGCAATCTCCATATATACGTGCGATTTTTCGCGGACCTCTTAAATCAACTATGTGCTCCTGCCACAATTCTATCAATGGAGACTCTCTCGCCAGCTGCAAACTAAAAAATAAATATTATACCAATGCAGTATCCAAAGTCAATAGCTACTTACTCTTATTTTTGCCCTTTGCCCTTTTGAATTCCTTTCGAATTTTCCTTGAATAAATCAGAATTTTTCGCTAATTTTAGATGTTTGTCCAACTTTTAGTGGTGGACTGAAAAGTAACGACTACTTTTTAAGTGGGACGATGTGAAATAGGAACATCCTACAAGTATAAAATTCTATCGAGTGGTTTTCCATTAATCGGATTTTCTAAGTTGGACCTCTATGGGCGGGGTACTAACCGCTTATCCATTGGCGGCGAGAATTGGGTATAACAATTGTGGTGACTCCCTTCATCTTTAGTGAATTTTCCAAAATATTAGCTCTCATCTTTATTGGACCAGCAACAAATGTTGTACCTGTGTGTTGCTAGTATAAATGTGCCCATAAAACGAGAACTTAAAGTGATCAAGAAAAACTGGGTATGAGGAGTTGCTACCTGATGCCTCTAGTTTCACAATTTATGGGTCCCGTTCCCAGGCTATTTTGAGTGTTCCACTGTGTTTTTATCAAACTTTAATCAGACATATTTCAATTCAAATTAAGCACCATACCATATTCCCATATCCATTTAATAAAATTACTTGCTTACACACATACACGCGTGCACACACCGAACAGCGCAAGGACCCTGACTGGAAAACAAGGAGGCGAGGGCCAAAAATAAACCAGAAAAATAAACAAAAATAAAACCAATCGCTTCGCTGATGGCCACTTTTGAGTATGTAATTACGGCTTGAAATTAAAATTGGTGCCGCCCAAACACTGACACACACACAGATACATGAGCAGAAAGAATAACATTGGAAACTTGTTTCTTTTCCTTCCATTTGCTTTTGGTTTCCGCTCAGGTGGCTGGCATCCCAAAATGGGCCGGCGTTTCCATTGGCCCATGCGCCTGCCCAATCCCCCCAAACTTAATATATTTATTCACTCGTTTGACAGCGGCCTATGGCGGAGGAAATAAAAAATAAAACAATGCTGGCGTAACGAAATTAAAAATTCAATATCCTGTATAAGCAAAATTATGAATAAGTATTTATAGTAATTATTGCAGTTCGTGTTTCGCGATAAGCAGGCCAAGGAACTGCCGCAGCTGTTGTCCTGCGGAATGTACTGTGTCCTTGTCCGTACCTGCTTTACTTACAGTTTATTCATGGCTACGCTTTGTTTTCCCAAGTGTTAAATTTTTTACGTTTGTTGTTTGAGATTCCCCAGCTCGAAGGGCGTCACAGCTGCAGCCCCCGCAATGGAAATTAATTTTTAACTTCCGTCTATATTTCTTGTTCCTCCGCATCTAAGTACTTCTTTGGCTGGGAATGTGTGTTTTTTGGCCACGTCATTTGTGCCTCATTTGCCACACGCCGGATTTTGTTTCTCCATAATGATGCTCATGCATCAAAATTAGTTGGCACGGAAAGCGTAATAAACATAAAAATGAGCAGCCAAACAACTAACATAAACAGAAAATTATGATAAGCTTCGCTTGGTCCGGAACATTAATACAAAAGTGAGCAGCAAAATAACGATTTGCGAGCTCATTCAAATATGAATCAAAAATGAAAGCGCATTTTAGTGCAGCGGAAACGAGTTTTAAAGTTCAACACAGAATCTTAAACAAATTGCAAGCCCATAAAACTATATCGGTGGCTCTATTCGTGTTCTTTTTAAAATTATGAGTTCGATTTTCGAATGCATTTTTGTGCTCATTGCGTTCAGCTTCGACTATGTGCCCGACGGATAAGTCAAATAATATGATGATATTGTCATTGGAGAGTAGAGCTGGAGAAACAGCGATGTCTACATACATCGATGTTTTCGATGTTTCAGCAGTAATACATCGATGATACATCGATGTTTGTTTCTTCAAATTGTTTAACATTATAAGTTATAACTAAAATATATGAAACTACTTCAATCGCGCGCGTGTGGCCCAGCGGTTAGTGCGCTGGACTGCTAGGCAGGAGGTCTCGTGGGTTCGATCCCGCCTCGGAACATCAAATAAAAAAAAGTTTTTTTCTTTCTTTAAAAGAATAGCTTTTACACATCCGGTCACCTTCACAAGCTATTAGCCCCAGTTGTGAAGTAACTAGCCATGAAAAAGCAAATTCTCAAATTTTGCCGTTCGGATTCGTCGTTAAACTGTTGTTCTCTTGAGTGAAAAATCTTAAAAGCACACACGCCAAGAGATTGTGAGAAGCTTGGCTTGGCCCCTTTAAGGCCAATTTTTCCTTTTACTTCATTCGCAAAAGTATCGAGTTAAGTTTAACTAATTAGATAAATATACATTAGACAACGAATATACTATTTTTCAAGGCTAAAATTTGGCAGAAGGTACGGTCCGGGGGTTCGAACCCGTTGTAAAGTCTAAGGTTCGGTTCGCGGACCGCTTGTTGGAACCCCTGAACCCAAGGTTTTGGTTTGAACCTCGGTTCGCTTGAATATAAAAGCATAGAGTCGATTTAAAAATACTAATTTTTGAAGAAATATTTCATACTTTAATAATGTAATTTTAATTGTCACATTTTATTCGCTGATATTTACAACATTTGAGAACTGCTTAGTTTAAGTTAATAACCATTGGGCCCATTCAGCAGATAATTCCGATTTCCGATTTGTGATTTATGATGGCGGCTTTTACCTGCTGAATACTGAGATTACCGATTGGGATTGGAGAATTTGACGATCATGTTTGTTGAACAGAAATCGAACAAAACGTATGATTCGTTAACGATTGCTGCGTCAGTCTGCCTTTGTTCAGACATTCATGTGAATTTTTTCATTTAACAAATCCATAAATATTTGAGAATGGCCGTGTTCACCAGCACAAATAGATGACGAAAAAATCGATGGAACTAGTTCAATTGTTGAGGTGAACGAATGTAAAGTGCAACTTTGATTGCTAATTTTTGTCATTTTGGTTAAAATCAAAGCTTTAGCTTTCACGCATACCATTTTTACCTTTAAATTTCATCAAAGCGTTAAACAAAATCCAATTAACTTTTTTTGATGGATGATGTTTAATGTTTGATGTGTTCTGGTGAACAGGGCCATTGTGTGTGTTTTCCATTGATTAAAGGATCTAATGCCACAGAATATCGTAAAGTCTGCAATCAATTCCATTCAGCAGAGACTCATCAGCAATCTCAAATCAGTAATCGAAATTATATGCTGAATACGCCCATTATATCTTCTAGGAACTGTTCACCTATGCTAGCTCTTACATCAGAAAAATCAAACTTATAGGCCCGTTCAACAGATACCCGATTTGCTGGAACAGCAAGTATAGTCAGGGCAAAATTTGAAAACATTTGTCGATGTTTGTTCTCTTGGGCAATTTTCGAAGAAATCTATAACATCATTTACTCTTTTTATACCCTGTTCTCATTAAAAATGGGAAAAAGGGGATCATAAAGTTGTGCAAATGTATATAACAGCCAGAAGGAAGCACCTCCGACCCCATAAAGTATATGTATTCTTGATCAGCATCAACAGCCGAGTCGATTTAGCCATGTCCGTCTGTCCGTCTGTCCGTCCGTCCGTCTGTCCGTCTGTCCGTCTGTCTGTCTGTCTGTCTGTATGAACGCGTCGATCTCAGAGACTGTAACAGATAGAGCCACACTTTTTGGCATGTATGTAGGTGTATACTGTACCCAATCGAGTTTGGTTTCAGATTTGGAAAATTCCCCTCCTCCATCTTTTAAGCGAAAAACTGTCTCTCTCTGTATAAACGCGTTGATCTCCAGAGACTATAAGAGGTAGAGCCACAAATTGTTGCATGTATATAGGTGTATATCGTACCCAAATCAAGTTTGCTTCAGATTTGGCAAATTCCTCCTCCTTCTCCTTCTAACAGCGAAAAACCGTCAGAGCTAAAATTTTTAAGTTTGAACCTAATGATTGAATACATATTCTATTCTGTATGCCACTACAAGATCCGAGCAAAAACACCGAAGATATGCAAGTGCGCCTCCCCAATTATTCAAATAAATTTTAAAATAAAAGGAGTTCAAAGCTATAGGAACAGGGTATTTTGCTGTCGGGGCACTCGACCGCAACACTCTTACTTGTTATATCTAATATTTATTTGTTTTCTGTTGTGCGTGAAGCACAACCAATCTTAAATGTAGAATCCTCCAGGTATTATATTGAGGAAATTTGAAGGTGCGAAGGGTGCATCGTAGGATTGGAGAACTTCCTGAATTTTACAAGTCAGACTCCTTTTTTTCTATATTTCCCTGTATGCGTTGGAAAAACTACATAATTTGGTCAACTGAAAATAATTTTTCGAAAAAGTGGCCCGGTTCGGGTTCAGGTTCGAGGAGTCAAAAATATAAGGGGTTCGGTTTATGGTCCGGTTCGTCGGACCCAAAAAAAACCGAACCGGACCGGTGTGCAGCCTTGCTATTTTTCGCTGTGTACCTTCATGTAACAAATGTTTATTCTCAGAAATTACATCTTAATCGATATTGTAAAATTACATCTAAATATTATATCAGCATTTAGAGTTTAACTGTCCAAGCGAGGCCTGCGAGGCGTGCAAATTTCCGTCAAACTTGAATTAGGGCTTATTTCCCAGTGATTCAATCGAATTAATGTTGTCCATTATTCGAGTGTGCAAGTGCGAGTGTGTGTAATCTTTGTAACAATCACCATGTGCAATTAACAAGGTGATGCCGTCAGCCTCTGCTAAGGGCCAATAAATGTATGCCTAGCTTCACCTTTTTAATTCCACCATGAGCACGAATACGACAAAGTGAGACAGAGTTAGACAGAGTGCAACGCAAAAGCCAAAACTGGCAATGGCCTTCGCACTTGTGATAGGGAATTGAAAAACGCCCGTCTTGAAATTAAACACAAATTTACGGGGTGCCACAGAAATCACTAGCGATTTTCGAAAAAACGCTTGTAAATTATATTAAAACTGCTCGAATTTATATGTGAAGAGGCACCAAAAGCACGCCTACTAGATCAGATGGTTATAGGAATTTTTTTTTTCGGTTACGGTTTCGGTTTAAAATTTAAAAGAGTTTTTAGCGGTTACGGGTTACGTTTTTGGTTACGGTTTTAATCTCTGGTAATTATTATTTTAACTACCATGGGGATCCCTTAGCTAAAAAGTGAGCTAATGCAATAGATCTGAAATAATTTTGATATTGATTGGCATTTAGGGTGCATGAAATAAAGCCCGTGGGTCTTATTTCACTACAAAAAGTGAAATAACGCCCACGGGCTTTACTCTCACTGATGAGTGAGAAATAACACCCGCGGGCGTTATTTCACTTTTTGGAGTGAAATAAAGCCCTTTTTCAAAAATATCGTAAAATTTGCCTCTCATGTTTTAAAAAATTTTGTGCTCGATTTAACAAAAGTTAGTTAATCATTTCAATTAATGTCTTGTGCTCGAAAAATTAGTGCAAAGCCATTACCAAGACCGAGCATCAGACAAATCCAATCATACTGCACAAATGCAATTAAACGGCTGCCGGTTTCATTATTGCCAAGCATTTAGGCGCAACAGCTTATAAACAAAATCATTTGGAATCCTAATTTTGGATTAATGTTGATAAAGTGTATTTTTAAGTAAAGATTAAGTAAAGTAGATTAAGTAAAGATTTTTACATTACTTTAAGAAAGAATGGATGACAAAGGTGAGAAGAAATAATAATCCAAAAAAATGTGAGGGAGATAAAAAAGAGCTGGTTGAAATCAAAATTATTTAGCAATAGAAGTGATAAAGGCGATATATTGCTGTAAAATTGAAGTAGAATGTGGGAAATAAAAGGTGAAACAACGACCATGGGCGACAGCGGGTATAGAATGTAGGGTTTAATTTCAGATTGCGTTCCCCATGTTTTGTTATATTTGTATTTTGTATAATTTACTAAACCAATAGTGAAGAAGACGAAAGTTGTTGTGGCGCCATATTTTAACGGACTTTGTGAAAGGTTTTGTGGAAGATGAAAAATAAAAAAAAGCACCGGTAGCAATTATTTTTTTTGATAATCGTGCGATTTTGAAAAAAAAATTTACCTCCAACGCCCGCTTTATGGGCACCTCTTACCCGGCCCACGTTATACTTTTCAATGTTTTTAACCGTTACTCTTTGGGATATTTTTTTTTTTTTTTTTTTTTATTTTTTTTTTTTTTTTTTTTTTTTTTTTATTTTTTTTTTATATTTTTTATTTTTTTTTATTTTTTTAAATTTTATTTTTTTTTAAAAAAAAAAGGGTATACTAAAGTCGTGCAAATGTGTAACCGGCAGAAGGAATCATTTCCGGTCATATAAGGTATATAGATTCTTGATCAGCATCAACAGCCGAGTCGATTTAGCCTTGTCCGTCTGTCCGTCCGTCCGTCCGTCCGTCCGTCCGTCCGTCTGTATGAAACAACCTAGATCTCAGAGATGGTAAGAGATAGAGGTTTGACATGTATGGGACAAATGCTTCTTTTATCTCCCGCCCCCCACAATTTGGAAAAAAAGTTATATCCTACAGTTTTAAAAGATAAGATCTAAAGATAGTTAGTAATTTGCAAAATGAATCGATTTGCCGAAGAAATGATAAAGATCGGATGAACGTTTCTCAAGTTATAAGCAAAAAAGTGAACCAAGCCCTCCCCGCTACCACCCTAAAATAATGTAGCATACTTTATTTATGGTTTTAAAATTATTTTGTTCTCATTTTTTTTTTTTTTTTTTGGAATTAACAATATGTCGAGAATATTGTGTACAAATTTGAAGTCAATCCGAGTAAAACTAACGGAGTTACAGCGTTTCAAACGACCGGCCGTACCACCTGATTGCTACCGTATGAAAAACTTCCCGAAAACGTCTTTTTTGAAGTTTGTGTACATCGATTACTCAAAATCTGCTAAGCCAATCCAAAAAAGTTGATACGCATTTTTAAAGGAGTTGTATTTATCGAGGTAATCAGGAGGAGTTTTTTTCTTTTTTAATTTTTTTCTATTTTTACTAACAAATTAACCTCGATTTTT
>JAEIFU010002704.1:0-39417 GCA_018904235.1 Lordiphosa stackelbergi
AAGTTTCAGCTTGATGGCTCCAAAACTGAGGGACTATCGCAGACGGACAGACGGACGGACGGGACAGACGGACGGACAAAGCTTAATCGACTCAGCTTGTCATGCTGATCAAGAATATATATACTTTATGTGGTCGGAGATGATTCCTCTACGCGTTGCAAACTTGCAAAATTATAATACACTTTTCAAGTGTATAATAAATAACCGCAATCAAAATCGAACGAGTTAGAAACTGCAAACGATTCGTTGACAAAATTTGTCAAAACATTTTATGTATACAGTTTGTGTTTACGGAAACCGGTAGTGAAATGTAGATTTTAATCAATTTTCGAAATATTGCGCTTTTTTTTGGGGCCATGATGTGGCAATTCGCAATTCTCATTCCGCCAGAGTCTTTCTATTAGGGTGTTGACCAGCCGGCGTAAAAGCGTAGAGCAAAAAGCGTACACTTTTGGAGTTTACACAAATCACATAAGAGAGAAATTACGCACTTTTTTGCTGCCCTGGGGTATGTTTAAGAAACCAGCGTAAAAGTGTAAAAAGTGTAAGCATTAGAAGTGTTGTAAAATTATTCAAAGCATGGACAAAAATACTTAATATCACGCCATTTCGGGATTTTTTTCTTAAAAATATGCTGTCACACCTACAATAATTAAAATTTTTGTCGGTTTAACTGCATATGGCCAGTAAATGTATTGAGACATCTTCCAAAAAATAGCCCCTTACACTCTGCCTGTAACAACACCTAGAGAGCCGTCATTACCTACTGTAAACATAGATGTAGTTTTCTCTATTGATGCAGCTTCTGCAATCTACCCCAAACAGAAAAGCGCTACCTGCAACTAAAGTTCCATTTGGGGTCGAAATGCAGTCGACATAAAGCATGGGGCCGCACGGACCCATTGGTCATTGAAAAATGGTAGCACATTGGTTCGCCAGTTGACTTATTTGGGCACACAGAACTTGGGTCCTCATCGCCAGCATTGCAGTAAGATTCTCCATAAGGTCGTTTACGACTTCACCGTCAGCATCATGGTCCACATCTTTAGTTTTTTTTTGTATTCATTTTTCTTCATGCTTCTATTTAGCTTGATTTGTACACCTACAATTAATGTTTTAAAAAAACGTATTGAACTTCACAGCTGATTTACACCAAAAATTACGAGGGTAATCCTTTTAGGGACGCTCAATAGCTGCGTCGCGTAAATTTACACAATTACTTTTTGATGCGGGCTGGTGAACACCCTACATATTTTGTGCGTGGGAGTGAGTTTGTGAAATAAATCGCACTGAACTTTTGTTAATTCTTGTTGATTCTTGATGGTCTTTCTACCTCAAAAACACTGTAAAATAATTTTATGAATCCTCTTTTTATACCCTTGGAGAGTGTATATTAAAATTGTCCAGATGTTTGTAACGCACAGAAGGAAGCATCTCCGACCACATAAAGTATATATATTCTTGATCAGCATGACGAGCTGAGTTGATATAGCCATGTCCGTCTGTCCGTCCGTCTGTTTCTATGCTATCTCCTCCGTCAGTTTTAAAGCTATCTTAACCAAACTTTGCACGAAGTCTTTTAGTATAAATACGCTGCACATATGTCGGAACCGGCCGGATCGGATGACTATAGCATATAGCTGCCATAGGAACGATCGGTTGAAAAAGTAGTTTTAGTAAGAAAAACTTTTTTGTTTTCAATGCTATCGCTCCCAACCGTCGTATTTATAAGTTTTCTATGATTTCACATAATTTCACCGAAATTTATCAAAATCGGACAATTATATAGTATAGCTGCCATACAAAAGATAGGTCTGAAAAAAAAACGTAGTATGAAAAACTTTTTTGTTTTCAATGCTATCGCTCCCAAACTCGTTACTGATCAATATGATATGCTAACACACAATTCTGTCAAGTCTGATCCAAATCGGATGACTATAGCATATAGCTGCCATAGGAATGATCGGTCGAAAAAATTGTTTTAGTGAGAAAAAATTTTTTGTTTTCAATGGTAGCGTGTTTGTACGTTTCAGTTATAAATATTATCTGTCTCCACACAATTTTAGAGAGTTTGATCAAAAGCGGATGAATATATCGTAAAGCTGCCATATAAAAAACTGGCAGAAATATATCATGCTCCAAGGGTATATAAACTTCGGTCGAGCCGAAGTTAGCTTTCCTCTATTTTTTTACTATCACTCAGTCTGCCCCGAGTTTTAAACATTTTTAGACGGAAAAAGGCATTTGTGCTCAACCTAAAATTTTAATATTTAGATTTAGCTTCGTAATAAAAATTGAGACGCAGTTAATTGAAATGTGTTGCAATTCATTTTGTACTAAAAATTGTTTAAAAAGTATGCAGGAAATGAACTTTTTTATTACTTTAAATGCATATCGACTTTTTTGCTATGACGCACAACACCTTTTTTCGAGGATATTTTTTATAGATTTTTTTAATTGAAATTTTTTTGTCAAAGATACTTCAAATGTTATATACTAGGAAATAAATCCAAGATTTATCGCATCTCTAAAAAAAATCATTCGAAATATGCCCTTTTTTCGCTGATACAATATACACATCCAAAAAAACTTCGGGCACATATTCAAGAATATGCCCTGAAATGCTCGGCTCAATCGTGGGAACATTTTTTGAGATATACGCCTATCAGTTGACCAACCTCACGAAACTCCCATACAAACAACGGCCAAAAATGTAAATTTACAATTATGTGCCAACTGCTAAGCTCCTAGGGAATAGCACACATTGTACGGTATATTAGATTTTAAGAAATATATTCCAGAGTGCGCCTATCAGTGGGGGTGCCTCGGCTTCATATTTTACACTGATACGGGTGGCGCTAGCTTGTGAACCGAAACCAGTCATTGGAACTGGAGCAATCGACAATCGACAAATTCACAAGTTCACAAATTATTAAATTTTTGATGTGAAACATCTTTAATTTCGGTACGGCCGATTTTAGTAGGAGTAAAATTGTAACACACACACAACAGAATGGGCAGAGGGGTATAGCTAAAACGTGGGCGAGATGCTGAAGTGGAGCAACTGAGTGGGGTCTGGGAAAGATCTGGGTGGGATCTTGGTAGGATCTGGGTGGGACATGGGTGAGACCCGGGTTAGATTTGGGGGGTATATGGGTGGGATCTGGGAGGGATCTGGGTGGAATCTAGTGGTATCTGAGTGGTATCTAAGCGGATCTGGGTAGGATTTGGGTGGGATCAGGTTAGTATCAGTGCGGAATCCGGGTAGGATCTGGGCGGGATTTGATTGGGATCTGGGGAGTATCTGGATGGGATCAGGGAAAAATCTAGGTCTGATCTTGGTACGATCTAAGTGGGATCTAGCTATATTGGATCTGGGTAGGAGCTTTGTGGGTAACATGACTTCCTGAAAAAATGAGAGAACACTGCAGCAAGTGATTTGGTTGCTGGTATTTCTACTCCCTGTTAGTTTTTTTTTTAATAAAAACTTGTGATTTCAAAATAAGTTATTAATATAAGCATCATGTTTCACATCAAAGACTCGTGAGTGTTAACGACACTCACACCTTTTTCTCTAATCCTCCACAATTTGATGCCACTCCTTAGGTAAAATCACGCGCCAAATCCGAATATGGAGCTTAAAAATTTCTCAGAAGAACAGATTTGACGACGGACGCATGGAACTCGTTCCGTTGTGTTGTCACTTCATTTCTTGGAAATTTCAGAAGTCCTAAAGTCCTATAGTCCTATAAAGAAGTCGTCGCACATTTAATAAGAAATTATGAGAAAATAGTTAAAGTTTGTATATTATATTAAAGTTTTCATTACACTCAAACGCTGCACGTTGTATTGCGAACAGGAGTAAAAATGTCGTTGTAACTTAATTTTTTGGCTTCTCATTTGGATTTCTTCCCTGAAAACAAAAACGTGAAGGACATTTCAATTGGTAGTATTACAAAAATCTGACCAATTTATGTCCAATTCTTACTTGTATATAGAACTCGTTGCACTGCAAGCTGTCCTGATGCTTGGTTCTGTGATGTAAAAAATATTTAATCTTTCAGCTAGGATGAAAGATGAAAAGACTTTTTAGCCAATATGCTAAATTTAATTACGAATGATGGCATGGAAATTTTCAAATTATTTCAGATAAATTTTCCAGCTGCACGTTTTTGTCTATGTATGGATATGTTGATATTTTTGAGCAAAGCCCAACTTATCTCGGTGAGTGCAGAAACGGAAAAGACCGACTTGACAATTGGTCGCTTATAGGTAGGCACAAGTTGAGAAAGCATAGAAAGATTGTGACAGCTGTCAGATCAATGAGAGAACTCTCTAATTGTGCTGTAATGAGCGTTATCGTACAGGTTTGTGTCTCGACTTATCAAAAACGGTTATTGTTTTGAAGTTGCTTGATAAATCCTTATTTTTCCACTTTTTTTTGACAAACTATAAAATGTGCACAATAACTGTCCATTACAAAACCTGGATAATTATGCCAGTCTAATTGAGCAGAATTAGACTGAATAGAGATTTGGAAGTTACTGTCGGATATCTTTCGTGTAAAAGGTTCCAAAAAGGCGTCCTTGCAATTCTTCTAATATATAATAGGAAGTGCCTAATTTTTCTCGTTCTCGAGATTGAAGCCAAGATGGGCTGAGCCTCGCAATAAAATTCTTCTGAAAACTGCTCTGTGCAAAGTTACGTCTATAAACCTCCTGACCTATTTTAAATTGGATCGTTGGAGTTCTAAGATTATATTTTTCCGCGTTAGTCTGATATGCCTTCGCTATATTTGCTTTCAGTTCTTGTCTTAACAGTTTTAGCTGATTATCTCGATTGAGGGTGCATACTGACTCATCTAACAACTTAAGACGTTTTAGAAGGTTATACTGTGCACCGTGAGTAGCCATATCAAATCCAAAAAGGGGATGGTATGGAGAAACCTTTGTAGTTTGGTGAATTAAATTTCTCAAGGCCCAGCTTATCGCATGGATATGTCTGTCCCACTCGCGCTGATCATCTTTAAGATACGATCATATGGCTGCGATTACAGAGCGATTAACCCTTTCAGCTGCATTCGATTGAGGGGAGTAAAGAGCTGTGTACATATGTTTTATGTCTAAAGATGTCAACCAGGAATTAAAACCATTAGCCTTAAATTGTGAACCATTATCGCTGACGATAATTTCGGGCATTCCATATACGAAAAATATGTGGTTTTGCAAAAACTGTTGAATGACATCAGAAGTGAATTTTTTTTAAGGACATAACCAGTGATATTTGGAAAAGTGGTCTAAGACAATTAACAAACCAATATGTCCTGCTTACTTCTGGGATAAGGGCCTAAAATATCAATGTACAACCTCTGAAAAGGTCTTACAGAGGTCGCTGGGTTTCCCATTGGTGGTTTTAGAGTTTTATTGGGGGCTTTCGTGGCTTAACACACTTCGCTTTCTTGAATATAATTGCCCACTTGCGTAACTAAGCCACGCCAATAGAATTGTCGACGTATCAAGTCCAAAGTTTTGGCAATGCCGCCATGTGCCGCTTTTACTGAGTTATGCGCTTGCCTAATGACGTCAGCAGTCAAACTTTGTGGTATCCCCAATTTCTGCTGTGCCATCATCATGCTGCGTTCGCATATACATAAAATTGTCAATTACTCGAATATCGTTTATCTTTAAGTTGACCGTACTCTTCTTCCTCAAAGCATTTGCAATTTAAGTCAACCATCCCTGATCCCTGTATCCCTGAAGTCGCATTGCCCACCTGGCTAATCGGCCCTTAAGATTTGCTTGCTTCATTAACCACACTAAGCTTGCATGGTCTGTTATAAGTTCAAAATCGTGCAGCTCTAAATAGCCACGAAAACGTTCAATGGCTTCGAGAGCTGCGAAGCACTCTCTCACAGTCACACTGTAGTTTCTTTGAGCGGAATTAAGTTTCTTGGACATAAAAGCCACAGGTCTTTCTTCACCATTTTCTGATATTTGAACCAGAACAGCTCCTATGCCACAATCTCTCGCATCACAATGAATGTAAAATTTCTGAGTGAAATCTGCGTTCTGAAGAACGGGAGCTGCCGTGAGGCTATGTTTGAACTTTTCCATAGCTTATTGTGCAGCTTCCGTCCAAACGAAATTCTTTTTTGGTGACAAAAGTTCAGTTATAGGACTAGCAATATCTGAAAAATTCTTAATAAATCGTCCATACCAGCCTGCGAGGTCTAAAAATCCTCGTACTTGCTTCAATGTTCTCGGCGATGGCCATTGCATGATCGACTCGATTGTAAGAGGATCTGTTGCGCCTCCACCTTTTCCTATCACATAACCCAAATATCGGACTTCTGTGACACAAAACTTACTCTTTGCCACGTTCAGAGTTAAGTTTGCTCGACGAAATTCTTCTGTGAGTCTTAGCAAAACTGAGAGGTGTGATTCAAAATCTGCAGATACTACACAGAAGTCGTCTATATATCCAAGGACACAGTACTTGAGATCTGCCGGGATAAGGTCGTCCATAAGTCGACACATTGTTTGTGGCATTGTTACAAACTGATAAAGGGGGCGCCCTGGAATTGTGAAGGCTGTGATAGCTTTCGATTCTTCCGTTAAGGCTAGTTGCCAAAAGGCGTCTTTGAGGTCAATTTTTGATATTATGTGTGCTTTCGGCAATCTTGCAAAGATTCCTTCCACACTTGGTAACGGGTAAGCATCTTTTTTTGTGAACTCATTGATTTTTCTCGCGTCGAGGCAGAGTCTCACTTTTTCAGGTTTAATCACCATGCGCATTAAAGAACTCCATGCGCTAGTAGAGCGTTCGATAACACCTAATGATAACATTCTATCAATATCTTTGAACAGCAGCTTTTCAACAGCAGGTGACACTGGATAGAAAAGTTGATTCACAGGTTGAGCATTTCCCACTTCAATTGTGTGTGTGATTAATGGTGTCCTGCCAAGACCTTGTCTTTCAGAATTTGGAAAGAGGTCGATGACTGAGTTAAGTTGATTTCGCTGTTCATTCGTTAAAGGAAAAGACTGGTCATTTTCTAGTTGATCAAAACTCTTTGTATTTTTCTATTGAAACTGAGTAAATTCGCCACCTAAACAGCTGATATTGGCACCAGTGTCGTAAAGCCATGTTCTACAAAATCTAGAAACGATACTTGCGCGTAAAAACGACCATCGTTTGCATCGTTAACTAAGGCTGAAACTAAGAGCTTATTTGTTGTGTTATTTTTTTTTTTCTTTTTTCACAATTTATTTCTTCCCCACGCCTGAGGCACATGTTGCAATGGCCGTTTTCTCTCTTCCAAAATAAAAACTCACATTTTATTTTTTCCTTTTTGTTAATTTTCTGTTGGATCCTCCCGGCAACGTTGCATCTGGAATCGACCGATTGGTGTTTCCTGAGGACCCCTTTCATCCTACAGTTGAACTTACTATCGGTTTGCCTTCTTGTGTGTGCTCTGCTTCTGGAAATTCGACGGCTAAAACACGCTGTTTTCAAAAAGCAGATTTTTTGAAACTCAGTGATTTAATTTTTGAAACCGATTGGTCTCAATTGTACAATTGTACAGATATTGATGTCGCCATAAAACTTTTTTATGAAACCTTGTATTCCCTATTTGATGTTTGTGTTCCACTTGAGCTCCCTCGCTGTCCAGATAGGCAGCCTTGGTTCACAAAAGAACTAATTAATTTAAAAAACAAGAAGTAAAGGTATTTCAAAAAGTATAAGATTTTGATAAAATCATCTGATTTCTCTCGATATGTGGATGTCCGTTCAAGATTTAATGTGCTTAATGCACAATGTTATAAAGACTATCTTAACCGTTGCAGGCTGCAATTCTCGCAAAATCCTAAGCAGTTTTATTCGTTTGTTAACTCTAAACGCAAATCTGCCACTATCCCCTCATCTGTGCGTTATGGTAATATGAAAGCGAACACCGATCAGGCCATAGCCGATCTGTTTGCAAAGTTTTAAACGTCAACCTACTCGCCCACTAGCTCTCCTGCTAATCAACCATACCCTATCGGCTGAATAAGTCTAATTGTATTTAATGCCCTGTGATAACTGAACGCTCTCTCCTTTGTGAACTTAACTCTGTAAAACCTGTCTATGCACCGGGATCCGACGGAGTACCTGGATGTGTACTTGGTTTTTCTCCCTTATTTTCTTGGATCATCCACTTTCCCTAAGAAAAAGGGGGCGGATTCACTTTTTGCTCATACTTGAGACCCTCCCGTCTTTACTTTCTTTGGCAACGCACTTTGCCTAAGGTACAAATATCTATCTATTCATAAAATTATTCGAATTTATGTCATACATGTCAAACCTCTATCTCTTACACCTGATTATGCCCACAACACGACGCGACATGCTATGTTATGCTGAAGGAATTTATCTTTATAGTCATTCCTCTTCATAAAAAAGGTAAAAAGTCTGATGTTGAGAATTATAGAGGTATTTCAAAGTTGTCTGCAATTCCGAAAGCTTTTGAGAGAATTATGACATCTCAATTGCAGCATTTATGCAGTTCCATTATTTCACCCTATCAACACGGCTTTTTGAAGCGTCGATCCACTACAACTAACTTATTAGAGCTTACATCATTAGTGATCAAAGGATTCTTATGTAATATGCAAACTGACGTGATTTATACTGATTTAAGTAAGGCTTTTGACTCTCTTAACTTATTAGAGCTTACATCATTAGTGATCAAAGGATTCTTATGTAATATGCGAGCCGACGTGATTTGTACCGATTTTAGTAAGGCTTTTGACTCTGTCAATCACTCCTTGCTGCTTCACAAACTAAGTTTAATTGGTTTTCCAACTAACCTTCTTATTTGGATCTCTGATTATTTAAGTTCTAGAACACAAAAAGTTCTTTTCTGTAATTCGAATTTCCAACCAATCCAGGTTACCTCTGGTGTAAGGTTGTCGAAAATAGTATCGATATATCGAAATATCGATATTTTTGTCCAAAATGAAAATATCATTATGGAATATTTTTCGGAGGCGATATATCGAATATCGAATATTTTTTGGTGAAATTTTTCGGGGATATTTTTTTTTAGCTTTCAGTCACAATTTGCGAATAACTGCTTCTTGTGTGCTGGACATGAAAGGCACAATGTTTAAAACTTGTTTTATTAACTGTAAACAGTCCAAAAAGTTGTAAGGACCATAGCAACTCAACAAACATAAAGGCGCACTTAATCGCATGGAGATGCTTGGCTGCAATGCAGCTCATTTTTAAAAACTGTAAAGAATAACATGATTGCAGCATGACGACTATCATCAAACAGTGGCAATCGCCTATAGTCATGCTGCACACATTTTGTTCTCCATTAAACACAAGTGTGTGACATCTGAAGACGTCATTTTTGAAGGATCGCTCTTCGCTGATCACAATTCTGCCATGATATCCTAACAACCACCAGGACAGGAGAATAAATTATTGGAGTACAATTGGAATTTACCGTTGTTTGCCCTGAAACGGGACTCTATTAAGTTGTGGATTGCAGAGAAAGACGCATTGCCAGTGCTTTCTGACTTGGCATTGTCATTTCTTATTACACCGGGAAGCTCCGTGCCATCGGGACGATTGGCATCGGCTATAAAAAGTGTGGTTCCTGACACCAGAAGCCGAATGACCGATGAGCACTTAACTCAACGCGTCTTCCTAAAATCTTTGTCTAACGATTACATTGCTCGACAGCATTTTTCCCCAAAGCGCCAAACCAACTTTTTCTAAAGTAAATTGGCCCGCTGATCACGAAAATCGGCATATTAAAAAAATTCTATCGACACGTTATCGAGATATTATCGATAAACGCTTTTTTCGGTTTTTCTAAAAGTTGCCTCCACTTAAACTCCCATAACTTTTTTGTTTTTCAAATGATTGAAAATCTCTAAGCTAATTAAAAAAGAAAAAATTTGCCCAAACATTGTGTTCTCGGACAAAAATGAGCTGGAGTGTGTGCTGTTGATGCTATGGGCTCAAATGAAGGAAAAAAAAATATTTTTTTTTTGCCAAATTTCAATATTTTACAAAATTGTTGTGCTTTTTTAATTGGACAGTAAAAACTATTCAATTTACTTAAAAATAAGCTCTCAAAACTAGAAAACGGTCATGAAATGTCTATTTATTCAAGTTTTTGTGACAAAGGGCAGACTGACTAGTTTTCAAACTACTTCAGCATTTTCATCCTTTTGATCCTTACACCCATGCGTCCCATAATTTGATGTTCCGCTGAACGTACGCAACACTGTGACGTTATGACACTGAAATGTGACGCTCCTTGAGGAAGTGTAAACCAAACTTTAGTTGCTGTAAGACATTATTGATAGCGTGTTTATCCCTAGAAAAATAATGGTTAAGCTTAGTTTGATTTCTAGAAATTAAGTCCAGAAGATGCCCAAATATAACCTTAAATTGCCGTAGAATTTTGCAAAAGTGAGCTTTAGAAGAAAAAACTATTTTTTATTTGAGTCTAAAGCAGTGGTGCCAAAACGTCATTTGCCTATCACATGTGATAGGAAGTCAGATTTCTGCCAGTGTCGCAGCCGACACACGCAAAACAAAAGATCTAGAGTACGTTCGAAAAAATTGATACGAAATCTTCAGTATTTCTGGCTAGTTTTCAGGTAACACGGGCCTAACTGAGCAATGATCAATGATCTTTAACCCTAACTTTGTCGCTATCTAACGTACGTTTGAGACCCCCTGACTTACAAACGTAAGTGGCTAACAGTAAACTGATATTTTGTAAGCAAGAAGAGCAAAAAGCAGACACGAAAACGCATTTTAATTGCGAGCTTTCCGAAGTTATTCAAAGTGAGTTCACGTGCGCGATCAAACGCCCAAATAAGTGCTGTTAAATAAATAGAATTTTTAAATATTTCCGAGCATCTTTTAAAACTAAAGTGAATAAAATGTCAAACTACGAAGGTAAGTTGTCTTATTTGCGTTTTTAGTTAGAAAAAAGAGCAATATTTAGAGAGCTGGAATTTTTTGAAAATCAAAGTTGCTTATAAGCAACTTTGGTCCATAGTGAAAATAGAAATTAATTGAAAAAAATTGATTTTCAGAAAAGCTTTCACGGAGAAAAGGCCTAACTGATGCTGAAATCGAAGCTATTGCAAACTTTGATTGGGACCAGTCATCTGATGAAGACGACGATGTTGAAGACGAAGGCGATCCAGACTTTTTGGAAGAAGCTCTTCACTAAAACGGAAGTACACCCCAGATCCAGGGGAAACATTACGGTATGACGGAAAAGATCATTGGGTTGTATGGGGTCAAAAAGGACGCTGTCGTCTCTGCAAAACTGGAACCCCGCTTTCGAAATGTTCGAAATGTGAGGTTCACTTATGCTCTAATACTAATAATAATTGGTTTCTATCTTATCATAATTCAAAAATGCTTGTAAACAAAAGAAAATTTAATTAAAATATGAACTTTTTCCATTATTATGACTTTTTATATGTACCACTATGGACAGTTGTTGCTTATAAGCAACTTTTGGTGAAGCCTCATGGGGATGACCTAGAGCTTTGAAAATTTGCACACAGCTTATTTGGGTCTAAAGAGCATAGTCACACAAATTTTGGATTTTTAGCCCCACTGGGCTAAGAGCTGTCCCGAAAGGGTTAATTGCCATTCCTACAGATTAATTCAAATTTTCATATAAAATTTTCAAATTAAAATAATTATTAACAGTTTTCACAATGTCTCTGAAATTTAACTTTCTGAACTCGAACCTTAACGCCTTTTGTGAAAATTTGGGTGTCGAAAGCGATGAGCAACGAGAGAGGATTCACCAGGAAATGACGTCGATTAAGCACAGGTACCAAGGCAACAGGGGCTTTAATAAGCCTCTCATCCGAGAGTCTCAAAGAAACGCGTACTGCCGCAAAAAGTGGTGCCCTATATTTTGAAAACGTTTAAAATGAAATTTTATTATGAGATCATTAAAACCACTCACTTAACTCAGAAAAAGCAGCCACAGCGGCATCTGAAGAAAACTAAAGTTTTGTCTAATTTCACCAAAAAATTCGTAAGAAATTCACTTTATTTCCGATTTCTGCATTTGAAGACTTTTTTTTAAGTAAATTAAATTATATTTACTGTCCAATTAAAAAAACACAACGATTTTGTATAATTAAAAATCTACAAGCACTTTAAAATCGATAAATTTTGAAATTTAGCAAAAAAATATTTTTTTTTCTTTATTTGAGCCCATAGCATCAACAGCACACACCCCAGCTCATTTTTGTCCGAGAACAAAATGTTTGGCCAAGTTTTTTGTTTTTAAACTTGTTTAGAGATTTTTAATCGTTTGAAAAACAAAAAAGTTATGAGAGTTTAAGTGAAGGCAACTTTTGGGAAAATCGAAAAAAGCGTTTATCGATAATATAAGGATGTCAAAAAAGTCTGCGGCATTTTTATTGAATTTTCAATTGTTCATAAAATTGGTTATAATAATGCGATTTAAGTCAAATATGCGCCGTTTTGTTCGATGACGAGTTCCCAACGAGATGCCAACTTCATAATGCCCCTCTTATAGAAGCTCGCTTCCCTATTGGCAAAAAACTCGGAGAGCCAATTTTCACAGGACTCTCTTGTGGCCAACTTCCATGGACAGAAATAGGTGGTAATCACTTGGTGCGAGATCCGGACTATACGGTGGATGCAAAAGAACCTCCCATCCGAGCTCCCGGAGCTTCTGGCGCGTCACCAAAGATGTGTGTGGCCTGGCGTTGTCCTGATGGAAGACAATTCGGCCTCTGTTGATCAAAGATGGCCTCTTCTGCATGAGTGCTGCATTCAAGCGGTCCAGTCGTTGGCAGTACAGGTTCGAATAGAGCGTTTGGCCATAGGGGAGCAGCTCATAGTGGATGATTCCCTGCCAATCCCACCAAACACACAGAGGAACCTTCCTGGCCGTCAATCCAGGCTTGGCCACCGTCTGGGCAGCTTCACCGTTGTCGTAAGCGACCCACTTTTCATCTCCAGTCACCATCCGCTTCAAAAACGGGTCGATTTTGTTGCGATTCAGAAGCGATTCGCATGCATCCATACGGGCAAAAATGTTTTTTTTTGCGTCAAGTCGTGTGGCACCCATACATCGAGCTTCTTTTTGAATCCAAGCTTCTTCAAATGGTTTATAACGGTTTGATGACTCATGCCCAGCTCTTGGCAGATGCTACGGCTGCTACTATGCCGGTCTCTTTCGATCAATTTTTTTCAGCGATTTTATCGCAATTTTCGACGACAGGCCTTCCGGACCGTGGCGCATCTTCGAACATCTCTACACCAAAACGAAAACGTTGAAACTGTCGTTGTGCGGTGGAAATGGAAACTGTATCGGGTCCATAAACTGCACAAATTTTATTGGCAGCATGAGATGCATTTTAGTCTTTATCGTAGTAGTACTGTAAAATATGCCGTATTTTCTCTTTATTTTGCTCCATGTTTATACAGGGTTGCCCATATTCGACGGACCCATCTGGCAACGCCATAACTTTTGACAGAGATGTCAGATCGCTTAATGACATACCGCGTTTGAAGCGTCAGTCCAAGCAGATTTTTACCATGGAACAATACACGCCACGCGAGCGCTCTGAAATAGTTGAAATTTACATTCAACAGAACAAGTCAATTGTGAAAACTCAACGTGCAAAATTATCATGTCCGATGAAGCCCATTTATCATTGAATGGGACAGTAAATAAGCAAAATTGCCGTATTTACGCCACTGAAAATCCTCAGGAGATTCAAGAAGTGCCTCTTCATGACGAAAAAGTCACAGTTTGGTGCGGCGTTAGTGCGAAAACGGTCATTGGGCCGTTTTTCTTCCAAAATGAAAATGACCATGCTGTTACCATCAACCAGGAGCGTTATCGCGACATGATGACCAATTTTATGATGCCAATTATTCGACGAAAGCGTATGAGGCAGTTCTGGTTTCAACAAGACGGCGCTCCACCGCACACAAGTCGCATAACAATCGATTTTCTGAAGAAATTGTTTCCAGGCCGTTTGATGTCGAAAAGTGGTGATTTGGACTGGCCACCGCGTTCGCCCGATTTGACGTCGCCTGACTTCTTCTTGTGGGGATATTTGAAGTCAAAGGTTTACGTTAACAAGCCAAGGACCGTAGAAGAGCTCAAGGACAACATTCGTGAAGAAATAGCCGCTATTCCGGCCGAAATGTTGGCGAAATCGATGGAAAATTCTGCAAAAAGGGCACAATACGCCATCAACGCCAGAGGCGGCCATTTGAGAGATATCATATTCAAAAATTGATGTAAACAAATCTACTTGGAATAAATTAAATGATTAAGATTGCCAACCGCCAAATTTTTATTTTTTTCTTTGATTTTTAAAAAAAAAAATGGGTCCGTCGAATATGGGCAACCCTGTATCTCGATAACGCGTCCATAGAATTTTTTTATATGCCGATTTTCGTGATCAGCGGGCCAATTTACTTTAGAAAAAGTTGGTTTGGTCCAATGGGGGAAAATCGACTCTCATTTTGTCGAGCAGTGTTATTGGTAAAATTAAAAGTTTTTAAGTTTTGAAGATTTAACTGAATACGTTTTTTTTTTACGACTTGTAGTTCGAATGCTATAGTTTGAAAGATGTTGAATTAAAAAAGTAAGCACAATAAAGCTAAGGTCCCACAGGCAAACAAAATTTGAACACATTGTGCAAACAAAGTTGCCCTTGAACTAGAAATGTTTCCGTAAAATAAATTTGGTGTTCCCACATGAGCAAATATTTGCTCTTGAAAAATTTGCGCAAATATTTCCCCTCCGCAAATGATTTGCGTTAGTGTTTACACAGTGGGGGGCAAATTTTATTATACCTTTGCCCAGTCTACTAAATTTATAAATCAAGTAGGCTGATTTGTTTGAGCAAACAATATATTTTTTTTGAAATAACACAACAGAAAAGGCATAGGCATGAACAATTACAAAAATAACTGCCTAATGATTTTATGCTGCGGAGCTGCATATTTATGGGTACTTGAGAAAGAAGAAGCGAAGAAGAAACAAGCTCGCCGCAGTGTGTGGGTTAGGCCATGGCTTTAAAGCTCTCAAATGAGTTGCGATAGAAGGCTCCAATCTTCCGTGTGTTGCGATTGGAATGCGTCTATTTTCTCCTGTTTAAAGAAGGTGTAAATTTTGTCATAATTAGTTACAGATGGGAAATGTGGTCGTGTCGTTTAGTGTTTTTGGCAAGGGAAAATTATGTGTGTGGCGTTATCGTAGTCGTTGCACGTAGCTAACGCATTTATTTTTATTTATTAACTTGATATCTTTTGCTTTTAAATTGCAGTTTTTCGTGTTGAACCATGGTTTGTTTGGCGTAGATGGAAATAAATCCCAGAATCTTTTTGGTTTACTTGCAACGAAGTCGGCGTACTTCTTATCCCAGTCATCCTTTATGGCTCTGAAGATTTTACAGATTGAATCCTTCAGACTGCAGTTTAATACTATGAAGTGACCTTCTGTAGGAGCAGTTTGGCCTTTGCGTCTACTAGAACATTTTGTGGCGTATTCATATTTCCTGGTAGGTAGTGGAACTAGACTGCAGCGAGCTTTGTGGGATTGTTTGTCTCTTCAATAATGGATTGAGCTATGAAGTTGTTTTGCTGAATCTTGGCCAGCAATTGGACACTGTTTCAGAATAATGGAGAGTTGTATTCTAAAGTACAGAGCGATTTTTTGTATTGATATATGTTAAATAAGTTCTTCACTATCAGTATTTATCGTGGCTTAGTGTTGTCATAATCAGTCATTCAGTGTTCTCATGACCATGGTACATGGTCTTTCGTGGCCTTTGAAAACAGTTTCTTAAGCACTTAGCCGTTATTACCATGCAGATTCTTCAGCTGCAAATTTAATTGCATGCATTAATCCTAACATGATTTTTTACTTTGTTTTACATTATTATATTTTTAATCCGCAACGGTCTTTTTCCGCGATTTGATGATTTGTCAGTCACGGAAAGTGGTTTGAAACATTCTTTATGATCTTGACTATATTCTTTAACATTGTTCATCCATGGTATTTATCGCGGTTCGGTATTGTCAAAATCATGGTAATGTAGTTATGTGTGGTCATTTGTACCCTTGAAAAGTTTCAGCTTGTTTTTTTTCCCATGCAGATCCTTTAGCTGCGATTTGCGCTTATGCATTAATGTTGGCATGATTTTTTATTTGGTTGGGCATAAAATTTTTTGATTATTCATATTTTTTATCCTCTTTGATACTATTTCGCGATTTAATAAGTCGTCAGACTTACGATGCCACGATGCCGACTACCACCCCCCCCCGGAAAAAACGAGTACATGATTACACACAAGTATCGTGGCATCGTTAAAATGATTACTTCTATCTGTAATCATACGGCTCCGGAATCACTCGTGCAGGTCTTTACTACAGACCATATCAGCTGCAATTTATACTTTTCTTATTTATGTTTATATAGAAAAAATAGCTTATACCATATAATTAAATAATTTTTTAATTACGAACTTATTTTATTTCCTGGTCTTGTGATATATTTGAATTTTCCTTGCAGCTACATCTTTAATTTTGGTATTGCGTAAGCCAAAAAAATTTTTTTTTAAATATTTGCCGTGTTTGCTCTTACAATTTGCTTGCAAGAGCAAACTCGCAAACCCGCAAACAAAATTTGCCGAGAGTGTTCCCACGTGTTCCCATTTGGCAAATATTTGCTTCAAATTATTGGTGCACAAACATAGGCAAAGCCTACTTGGCAAATATTTGTGAGCAAATTATTTGGTGTTCCCACTACGGGCAAACAAAATGGGCAAATATTTTAAAATATTTGCGCAAATTATTTGCCTGTGGGACCATACCTTAAGTTAGATTTTTTTTTATATGAAACAAAATATAAATATCTTTTGTTAATCTAATAAATATACATTTAATCTATATTTTTTTGTGCAGTCAGATTGTAGTTCTTATTACGCATCAAATGACGCCTCAGTTACCTCAATAGACCTGTTCATTGTTAAGATCCGGGCTTTTATTGAAAAGTATCGAAAATATCGATAATGTCGATGTTTTGACACCAAAATATTTATATCGAAATGATAATTTTCAAC
Organism: Lordiphosa stackelbergi; assembly: GCA_018904235.1. NCBI lineage: Eukaryota > Metazoa > Arthropoda > Insecta > Diptera > Drosophilidae > Lordiphosa > Lordiphosa stackelbergi. The sequence continues at coordinate 17,157 of JAEIFU010002704.1, forward strand.
ATCATATACACTCCTGCCCAAAATTATACGACACCCCGAAAATTTTAGTTTCGACCCTCGTAGGAGAATGGGAAAGCATAATACAACGATATCAAGTATGTAGAATGAAAGCTTAATGAATTCTGCTTAAAATCTGATATTCTTAACTCTGATTGCATCTCGCGTTAGTGGTAAAAAAAGCATAAAAGTTCGACTTTTGTCATGTCTGAAAGTGTATCAAAATTATACGACACATGGCAATTTGTTGGATTTAGGTAATATTTTCTCTTATATTTGTTGAGTTTCCACTGGTCCTTGTTTTTTATTGCACTGCGTTTTCTGTGCATCAACTTTAATAAAATAACTTTAAAATATTTTGCTCTACATGACCAGATCAAAAGAAACAGTTATTCGCAACAGGGTGACCGAAGGCTAAAACAAAAATATCCCCGAAAAATATCACCAAAAAATATTCGATATCCGATATATCGCCTCCGAAAAATATTCGATAATGATATTCTTCATTTTGGTCAAAAAATATCGATATTTCAATATATCGATAATACTTTCGACAACCCTATTGCAAATGCTTACACTTTTCCCCAAGTGCCTAAGTGCTCAACAAAGTGAATACCCTAATAATTTTAAATCAAATAACCTTGTACACGTCATTTGTATTTTGCTATTGCTTTTTAGCTCTGTGGTTAAATTGCACAAAAATTGTAATGTTTTCTTATTTATTAGACATTTGACGAAAAGAATTCACATATTTGTAGTACAAAATCTTAAAACTCTTTAAAAAAAAACCATGGATGATTGCATTTCATAGACGAGATATGCACCATAATGCATGGAGGCGATTTTAAGTGTGATTTTTTTAATATTTGCAAAACTCAAACCCACCACAGGTCAATTAAAACAATAGTTCTTGCATTTCTTAACAATTTTGCATTTACAAATCTTTAATTTTTTATCTTTATAATCAGAAACAAGAATTATGGAATATTTTCATGTGTTCCATATTCCACCGTTCCAATTTGATGCTAAATATCCGACGCTATTTTGTCGCACATTAAATATCCGACGCTCTTTTGACGCACATTGTCTTGGACCGCAACACGTGCGGTTGTTTGGTTTTTTAGCTTCAATTTAACAATTATTCATTAGCAACAAGGCCTTGCAAAGTCAACCAACCGCTGCTATACATGGATGAGTACAAGGCCAAGCAGGATCCTCAAGACTATGGCCTGGTCGACGAGGTTTTTAGCATAGAGGTGTTCAAAAAGAAACTAAAGATAGTCATTGTCAGGTAGGTATCGCCTGGGAAAATCTGTAACCCACAATAACCCTCTCACTTGCTTGTAGAAACGATGAGGAGGGCCTTGAATTCGATCTTATAGGCGTCTATCCAGCCATAGCAAATGCCTTTCGTCGCCTCATGCTCAGCGAAGTGCCCAGCATGGCCATTGAGAAGGTGTACATCTACAACAACACGTCCATCATACAAGATGAAGTGTTGGCCCATCGTATGGGTCTTCTACCACTTAAAGCAGATCCTCGCTTATTTGCCTACCGCAGCGCCGAAACCCCCGAGCAGGGCACCGAGCAGGATACTTTGGAATATGAGCTAAAAGTCAAGTGCACACGCCGCAAGGATGCAGGCGAAGAGCAGTCTAACTTCGATGAGATCTATAAAAATCACAAGGTCTACTCGCGTCACTTGAAATGGCTGCCCAAGGGCAAGCAGGCACAGATCTATAGCAAGACCAGCGTGGGCTGCATACACAAGGACATACTGATAGCCCAGCTGAGACCGGGTCATGAGCTGGACCTGCGTCTGATAGCTGTAAAGGGTCTGGGACGAGATCATGCCAAGTTCTCGCCAGTGGCCACTGCCTATTACCGCCTGCTGCCGCAAATTAAACTAAATAGTGAGATTTCTGGCAAGGACGCGAAACTCTTGCAGAGTTGCTTCTCACCCGGGGTCATAGGCATCGATAAGAACAAGTGTGCCTATGTGAAGGATGCACGCTATGATAGTTGCAGTGGAAATGTTCATCGATATCCACATCTGGCGGAGGCAGTGACCTTAGCGCGAGTAAGAGATCATTACATATTTACGGTCGAGTCGGTGGGAGCTCTGAAACCGGAGGAGATTTTCCTGGAAGCTGTCAAAGTTTTGAAGAAGAAATGTCGCTCTTTTATAGATGAAATCGATCCGAAATAGTTGTGTTTAATAAAACTTTTTAAGCTTAAATTAAAGTTAAGAGTTAGGCTGGCTTTTCAAAATCTTTAAACGAAACTCGGTGAGCACCACCTGAAGACGCTCTTGACACAAAAGGGTATCCTCGAGGTCCATATGATTGAGCTGGAGGGATACACTCTTGCCAAATAGATCAAATTTGCTGATGGCATGATCGTCCTCATTGTGGGCGGGCATCCTCGTGCAGTTTCTCTGGGGTTATTTTAGATTCCTGTTTTATAAACTGCGGTTTGGAAGGCTCCGGCTGTTGCTCAGGTTCAGGCTCCTGTTGCTGTTCCAGCTGCTGCTGCTGTTCTTCCTCCAACTATTCTTCATATTCATAGGATGCTTCTTCTTCTTGGCATATTAGAGTCTCCAATATGGAATCATCATTGGACAAAAATTCTTCCTCTAATTTGGGCACAAATTTGGCCTTAGGCTTGGCTGTGGATTTGGTAACGACTTTATCTATTTTTTCCTTTCTTTATGATGGGTACATAGGGCTCCAGTGGCACCACCGGCTCTTCCAACACCCCTAAAAGATGGAGGAGGTGGATTTTTCCAAATCTGAAACCAACTTGATCTGGGTACAGTATACACCTACATACATGCCAAAAATTGTGGCTCTATCTGTTGCAGTCTCTGAGATCGACGCGTTCATACAGACAGACAGACGGACATGGCTTAATCGACTCGGCTGTTGATGCTGATCAAGAATATATATACTTTATGGGGTCGGAGGTGCTTCCTTCTGGCTGTTACATACATTTGCACAACTTCATGATCCCCTTTTTCTCATTTTTAATGAGAACAGGGTATAAAAACGTGAAGGACATTTCAATTTGTAGTATTACAAAAATCTGACCAATTTATGTCCAATTCTTACTTGTATATAGAACTCGTTGCACTGCAAGCTGTCCTGATGCTTGGTTCTGTGATGTAAAAAATATTTAATCTTTCAGCTAGGATGAAAGATGAAAAGACTTTTTAGCCAATATGCTAAATTTAATTACGAATGATGGCATGGAAATTTTCAAATTATTTCAGATAAATTTTCCAGCTGCACGTTTTTGTCTATGTATGGATATGTTGATATTTTATCTCGGTGAGTGCAGAAACGAGAAAAGACCGACTTGACAATTGGTCGTTCTTATAGTCACCCGTAGGCACAAGTTGAGAAAGCATAGAAAGATTGTGACAGCTGTCAGATCAATGAGAGAACTCTCTAATTGTGCTGTAATGAGCGTTATCGTACAGGTTTGTGTCTCGACTTATCAAAAACGGTTATTGTTTTGAAGTTGCTTGATAAATCCCTTTTTTTCCACTTTTTTTTGACAAACTATAAAATGTGCACAATAACTGTCCATTACAAAACCTGGATAATTATGCCAGTCTAATTGAGCAGAATTAGACTGAATAGAGATTTGGAAGTTACTGTCGGATATCTTTCGTGTAAAAGGTTCCAAAGGCGAAGTGCCTAATTTTTCTCGTTCTCGAGATTGAAGCCAAGATGGGCTGAGCCTCGCAATAAAATTCTTCTGAAAACTGCTCTGTGCAAAGTTACGTCTATAAACCTCCTGACCTATTTTAAATTGGATCGTTGGAGTTCTAAGATTATATTTTTCCGCGTTAGTCTGATATGCCTTCGCTATATTTGCTTTCAGTTCTTGTCTTAACAGTTTTAGCTGATTATCTCGATTGAGGGTGCATACTGACTCATCTAACAACTTAAGACGTTTTAGAAGGTTATACTGTGCACCGTGAGTAGCCATATCAAATCCAAAAAGGGGATGGTATGGAGAAACCTTTGTAGTTTGGTGAATTAAATTTCTCAAGGCCCAGCTTATCGCATGGATATGTCTGTCCCACTCGCGCTGATCATCTTTAAGATACGATCATATGGCTGCGATTAGAGAGCGATTAACCCTTTCAGCTGCATTCGATTGAGGGGAGTAAAGAGCTGTGTACATATGTTTTATGTCTAAAGATGTCAACCAGGAATTAAAACCATTAGCCTTAAATTGTGAAAAATTATCGCTGACGATAATTTCGGGCATTTTATATACGAAAAAGAACCGCTCATCCGATCTTTATCATTGACTAATGACTAACTATCTCTAGAAGGTACAAATTATCTATCTACAAAACTGTGGGATATATGACGTTTTTTCCGAATCGCGGGGGCGGGAGGGGGCGTGGCAAAAATTGAAAATAAACTTGATCTGCCTGCAAGTATAAGAAGCATTTGTCCCATACATGTCAAACCTCTATCTCTTACCATCTCTGAGATCTGTTTGTACATACAGACAGACAGACGGACAGACGGACATGGCTTAATCGACTCGGCTGTTGATGCTGATCAAGAATATATATACTTTATGGGGTCGGAGGTGCTTCCTTCTGGCTGTTACATACATTTGCACAACTTCATGATCCCCTTTTTCCCATTTTTAATGGGAACAGGGTATAAAAATACCGACCAAAAATAATAGCTTTACAGGAAAAACATTTACAATCTACAACATACATACCTACCCCCTCAACTACACCCCAATTCATAACAACTGTGATTCTTCCAGATATGGTGGAGTCTTTCTACTTATACATAATTCAATACAACATATACATTATACATAATGCAACAACTTTGATACCATATCTACCATCATTACTAGTCGGCAAACTTTTTCTATAACTTCTGCTTACATTCCCCCTACAAAAGACTTTAGCTTAAATAGTTTAACTAATGATTTACCAACTAATAACAATCGCATTATTTTAGGTGATTTCAACGCGTTGCATTCCAAATGGGGTTCGCCAAATTGCAATAAAAAAGGGAAAATAATAAACAAACTTATTGACACCGATAACCTTGTGGTGCTAAATGACGGTTCTGCCACACATTACAGCACACACAGCACATTCACCCATATCGATATCTCACTTTGCCACGCCAGGTTTTGACAGAGTCACGTACGATATGATAAAGCATTCCTCAGTAAATACCAAATCTACCATCTATGTTAATGACTTACCCAATATTTTGTGTAATAGTGATTGACATATGTACGCTGATGATGTCCAATTATATCCGCCCCTATTAATAGATAATTCTCCTATAGAATATGTTGAACAAGCTAAGAACCTTGGCTTCTATTTTAATAGGAACCTAAACTGGAATACCCATATTATAAAAGCTGTAGGAAGAACATATGGGCTATTAAGAAATCTCAACATTTCTCAACAATATCTTCCTACAAATATCCGCTCGCTTATAGCTAATGCATATTTGTTGCCAGCACTTTTCTATGGTATAGAGGTGTTTGCTAACAGTGACGCCATACATTTTGGCAAACTAAATGTTGCCCATAATAATATTGCTAGATATGTTTATGGATTAAGACGCAGAGACCATATATCCAGTTTTTCAATCAAATTATTTAACCTCCCTCTGAAATCTTGGACAAACTTTAAGGTTTTAGTATTACTACACAAAATTATATACAATAAAGAACCATACTACCTCTTTGACAATCTTCAGTTTTCAACATCTAGACGAACAAATAACCTAATACCCTTAAGACATAAGCTGCTAATCTCGGAAAGACAATTTGGCATTCATGCTGTTCGCATTTGGAATGAACTACCCAACGCTCTAAAAGGTACAAGTGGCGCAACGCAATTTTACAAAAATCTAAAAACACACCTACAAAATCACGCTCTTTCATTGACACACATATGTAACGAAAAGATAGGAAAATGTTAGGGAAAATTAGGGAAAGTAAGGGAAAAATAGGGAAATAGAAACACAATGACCTAATAACTTTAGTATATAAGAGGAAAGTAATGTCATAATGTCATATAAAATTCAAATTAAATTAAAATATTCTATTATAAATATAATTAAGTCTAAGTTTAATATGTTTGTAAATCCAAGTCTGTATATGTTTGTGACTAGTGTATTAATTTATAAGTTTATCTTGTAGCACTAGGAAATAATCTTAATAAATCTTTAAATCTTTTAACTTTTAAAATTTTTTAACAATATTTTTCCAATATTTCAACTCCCAAAAATTAAAAAAATATTTTTTTCTCTATCCCAAAAAAAAAATAAAAAAAAAAAAACCTTCCTTATATCCTCCCCCATTTTTTTACCAATTTTTCCAAAAATTGTTGTAAAAAATATTTCTATTTTTTTTTTGGGAAAAAAAAGAATAAAAAAATACTTATTAAAATACTTCAAGGTCTTTTTTTTTTTATATTTTTAAAAAAAAATAATAATTATTATATTTATTGTTTTTAATATATAATCAAAAAAATGTAGGATTTTGATTATATGATATTGTTTATTATTATATTGTGGATGGCTTAAAACGATGTACAGTATGTGCTTATGTTTATTATAATATTAAAGTGTATTGTCTCTTTCTACGTGTTCACCCTTTCGACCGCTGCAACCGACTGACTCTCTGCCTTGCTCACTCCGTTCGCCCTCAGCATGAGGAGTAATCTGGCAATGCCTTCAGCGTTGCCAGATAGCTGTGACCGCTTCTAGTATTCTTATCCGTTGGACTCGCTTCCATTTGAAATCCCACATTCGGCCCTCCTGACTGGACATTCGCCCCGAATGGATCCGTCCCATGGCTTCATGAACTCTGAGACTGTTGACGTTTTAAAGGGACCTTCTGTATCTCCTACCTTTTCCACTTCATACCGCCCATGTTCCCTTACACCGACTACCTTGTATGGTCCGAGGAATTTTCCTTTGAACTTCACGCCTACTCCATATTGTGTCCGCTTTATGGCCACTAGATCATTCAATTTGTACTTTCGGTCTTTCTTTCTTTTCAAATCAAAAGCCCTATTATTTTCCAGCTCCAACTTTTTAACATTTTCTGGGGATTCCCTGCCCAAGACTCCTTTTTGCAGCTTACACGGCGTATTTTTAATGCTTTTGGTATCAACTCTTTTATTTAATTCCTGCACTTGTTCTTGAAGTTTCATTTGGTCAAACTGTTTCTCCCAATCTTTGTTTTCATTTTTAACCCTCTCCATTTCCTCTTCCAAATTCACATGTTTTCCCTCACATTTTGAAACCAAATCCATTGCCTGATCCAACTTTCGCTGTAGTCTCTCAATCTCACGTTGCGTTTCTAGGTGCTCAGCCTCCTCTTCTTTTATTTTCTGTCTCAACTGTTTCACTTCACAACTCAGATTTATATCAGCCTGCACTGCCTGATTATCCACTTCAATCTGTTCTACACACATACTGTTTGTTTTGTTCTGTACTTCATTACAAAAATTGTACTTCGGTAGCTGAGATTGATCTTCTCCTTGTTTTTTGCCCCTGCGCATAAACTGAGTGCCATCTCTAGTTATTCGCATATCTACCTCATCGAGAATATTCCTGCCTAGAATTGCATCGAATCTCATGTCCCCGTCTGGAACTACGTGGAATTCAATCTCTAACGGTATGTTATCAATTTGTACAGGTATAGTTACACTTCCAAATGTCAATACCTGACTCTCGCCGATTCCAGTCAAATGCTTTCCTTTTCCTGTTATCTCAGTTCCAAGCTTGTGAAAAACTCGTCTTCTGACTAAACACAAGTCAGATCCGGTGTCAACGAGACCTTTAAATTCGAATCTTGAATGTACTATATTTTTAAGCTCAAGCCCTGAAACTGTAATCTCACTTTTGGGCTTAACTTCTACCATCTCAAGTTGAACTATATTTGCGCTTTTCTCCATTTTGACTTCAACCTCCACCTTGCATTGTGCCGCACGATGACCTGCTTGACCACATCGGTAACAATTAAAGTCATTTTTTTTGCAATCTCTTTTCAAGTGAGAAATATCCCCGCACTTATAACATTTCTTTGCACTTCCTGTTTTCGATTCCTCCCTGTTCTGACCGTCAATCTCCTCAGCACACGGTTCATCTTTAATTACCTCCTTAGAGAAGCTACGAGATTTTTTATAGACTTCAATCTGCGCCTTCAACTCCTTTATATTTCTGGCCTGATAGAGCATTATTTTGTTTGCTTTTGAATCTGGAATACCCTTTATGTAATATTCTACCAAACTTTCTTCATCCAGCGTCACTGGTTTTGCTATTTCCATCAAAGCATACAAATATTCCTGTAATGTTTCTCCTTTTTTCTGTACACGCTGAGCCAATCTTCGGTGCACTTCAGCTGACGAAACTTTAACAGAAAACTCCTCACGCAACTTAGCTTTCAACGATTTCCAATTCCGAATATTTTTTTGGCTACGGATAAACAGTTTTGCTGCACCACTAAGTAACTGTTTCGAATAAACAAAACGCTGTAACTCGCTCCATTGTACGGTATTCGCACACTCTTCTAAATCCTGCACCCACTGTTCAACATCAGGATTGTTTGTACCCGAAAAACTCGACACACTACCTTCAACATCTTTCAATGTAAACCACGAACCAGGATCTCTAGGACTATCGACCGCGGTAACTACTGACTCAGTTCCATCTGACTCACCCTCATCCTCCTGAATGCCAAAGTGAGCAAGTAGTCTGTCTTGTAGGTCACGCTTCCTACCGGTTGTAGATAAATTTAGCTCTAGCAGTTTCGCACGCAAGCCTGCAACGTTCAGTGCCAAAATCTCTTCTAGTTGCATCTTGGTCGCCCACTTTATAACTAAATCAGTAAAACTTATATTAGGTTAGTGTCTCCGATCTAACTTAATCTCTCCGATCTCCGTTTGTAACTCAACTTGATGCGAATATCTAAATATTTGATGAGTATATTCTACAGTTGTCCATACCAAACGCTGCCTTCGCCTATGTTTGTACCTCAAAGATATTCCTCTTGTCGCTGCTGTCAAACTCTGCCACTGCCGACGTTTGTACCTCTAGCCGTTGTACTGCTTGCTCTGCTGCTTCACCAAACTCTGCCACTGCCGACGCTTGTGATGCCAGCCCTGACCGTTTTGTCAAACTCTGCCGCGTGACGCGGACGGGGCTGCCTCTGCCGACGTATGTGCCTCTACCCGTTGTACGTCTTGCTGCTGCCAAACTCTGCCACTGCCGACGTTTGTGCCTCTAGCCGTTGTACGTCTTGCTGCTGCCAAACTCTGCCACTGCCGACGTTTGTGCCTCTAGCCGTAGTACTGCTTGCTTTGCTGCGTCACCAAACTCTGCCACTGCCGACGCTTGTGATGCCAGCCCTTTACCTCTTGCAGCGCTGCCAAACTCTGCCTCTGCCGACGTTTGAACTGCTTGCCGTTGATGCTACGTCCACTGTTTCACGCACTGCTTTGCACTGCTTGCCACGGATTTCCACACCGTCCAGCTTCCTGCAACTTCCAGAACGACGTGAAATGACGCGCCTGTCAATCTCTTACTGCCGCCTTACAGATCTCCACAATCAACGTCTCTCTTACTGATGCTGCCAGTCTCGATCTGCATCCAAAACCACGTTTTTCGCTGCTTTTTGCCAGCGCGCACATACACAGAAACGTTGATGTCGCCGATTCTCTGGCGCCTCTCCTCCGACGCGTCGGTTGCCTTTCACACTTTTGCACAGCCAATATGTCTTTCTCGCTTGCACACACGTATTGTTGCGTAGTTTTGCTAATGCGCAATTGTCTTTTCAACACACTTTAACACACACTTTAAGCTTGGGCCATCCCGGGCGAGCCCCCAATTTGTAGGATTTTGATTATATGATATTGTTTATTATTATATTGTGGATGGCTTAAAACGATGTACAGTATGTGCTTATGTTTATTATAATATTAAAGTGTATTGTCTCTTTCTACGTGTTCACCCTTTCGACCGCTGCAACCGACTGACTCTCTGCCTTGCTCACTCCGTTCGCCCTCAGCATGAGGAGTAATCTGGCAATGCCTTCAGCGTTGCCAGATAGCTGTGACCGCTTCTAGTATTCTTATCCGTTGGACTCGCTTCCATTTGAAATCCCACATTTAATTTGTTCCAAGTAGATTTGTTTACATCAATTTTTGAATATGATGTCTCTCAAATGGCCGCCTCTGGCGTTGATGGCGTATTGTGCCCTTTTTGCAGCATTTTCCATCGATTTCGCCAACATTTCGGCCGGAATAGCGGCTATTTCTTCACGAATGTTGTCCTTGAGCTCTTCTACGGTCCTTGGCTTGTTAACGTAAACCTTTGACTTCAAATATCCCCACAAGAAGAAGTCAGGCGGCGTCAAATCGGGCGAACGCGGTGGCCAGTCCAAATCACCACTTTTCGACATCAAACGGCCCGGAAACAATTTCTTCAGAAAATCGATTGTTATGCGACTTGTGTGCGGTGGAGCGCCGTCTTGTTGAAACCAGAACTGCCTCATACGCTTTCGACGAATAATTGGCATCACAAAATTGGTCATCATGTCGCGATAACGCTCCTGGTTGATGGTAACAGCATGGCCATTTTCATTTTGGAAGAAAAACGGCCCAATGACCGTTTTCGCACTAACGCCGCACCCAACTGTGACTTTTTCGTCATGAAGAGGCACTTCTTGAATCTCCTCAGGATTTTCAGTGGCGTAAATACGGCAATTTTGCTTATTTACGGTCCCATTCAATGTGAAATGGGTTTAATTTTTAATTTTTTAAAAGCACGTTGAGTTTTCACAATTGACTTGTTCTGTTGAATGTAAATTTCAACTATTTCAGAGCGCTCGCGTGGCGTGTATTGTTCCATGGTAAAAATCTGCTTGGACTGACGCTTCAAACGCGGTATGTCATTAAGCGATCTGACATCTCTGTCAAAAGTTATGGCGTTGCCAGATGGGTCCGTCGAATATTGGCAACCCTGTACTTTCTCTCGATTTTGCGAAAGCGTTTGATAAGGTTGGCATACATACAGTCTTGGACCAACTCGTTGGCGAGTTGGCACCACAATAGTAAACTATGTAAAGCATTTTATGACGGGCCGCAAAATTAGGGTAAGAGTTGGAAGTGCATTTTCTCGCACATTACCTCTGCACAACGGTATCCCCCAGGGATCACCGATATCGGTGGTCCTTTTTGCAATAACGTCGTTAACCTTCATAAGGAAATTTCCTTTTCTGCTTACGCAGATGATTTGAACATCATAAAGCCTCTCGGTAAATCCAAGAACCTTGACATCGACTTTAACAACATCTTAACGGATATTCTTAATTGGTGCAAATATTCTGGTGCTTGGCTTTCTATGGAAAAATGCAAACAGATCCACATATGTCGAAAATCAAATTGTAGGTGCAAACTTGTATCTTGCAACGCAAACATTTCAAATGTGAACACTCTAAAAATTCTTGGCCTCACGATTAATTCCAAATACCGCAGGAACCCTCACGTCAAATCTCTAATATCTTCATTACAAAACAGACTAAACATAATCAAAACCCTTTCGAGCAACAGACTCAATTGTAATCCTAGCACTATGATATCCGTTGTAAAAGCTCTGCTCATATCGAAGATATGGCTATACAACCAAATCTAACTTGACCAAAATAAAGACTGTTGTGAATTGCGCTCTGAGAGCCAGCTTTGGAGCATTTTTCTCTTCCCCAATTTACAATTTACTTCACGAATCCCATACTCCACCACTTGAAATGAGACGAGACTTCTTAGTCTCCAAGCTAATAAAATCTTTATTAAACAGCCTTAACTCTTCCATTTTACCTCTAATAAAAACCATAAACAAATCCAAACTTATCGTTAAATACAAACAGCAATCGGCGCTTACTAGAATAATAATGTCTTGCCGCGAACACAACTTTCCAACTATTCCTGCTAAATTTTGAATTGGTAAAAAAGACCATTCTGGCTCTTCGATGACCAAGCAGCAGACCTATCTCTGAGCTCTTATAAAAAGCAGAATACCAACCCAACAATTTATCAGCAATTATTCTCTGCAACTAAAGATTCCCTTAATAACTTTGACTTCATATACACAGACGCCTCTAAAATGAACGATATTATTAGTTACAGTGTCACTTCCCAGGACAAATGTATAACGAATTATGTCTTACCATATTATACTTCTGTTTATACCGCTGAACTGATAGCAATTCAACATGCCATACATCTCGCTATTCCTACACGAAAAAACGTCGTTATTTGCACGGATTCACTTTCCTCTATCCAAACTGTTCTAAATCATAGCACTCAATATATACATATATTCAAATAACATACGTGATTTGTTAACCAAAAACCAAAATATCAGATTGCAATGGGTTCCCGGACATGCCCGAATTCCGGGCAACGAATTCGCAGATACTTTTGCAAAGGCAGCATGCATCAAACCATTGCTGACCACACCAAACTACAACATCAATGATATGAAAAGAACTCTTAAAACCCTTTTTGAGCGACAATTTCTAAATACACTCCCAAACACCTCTAGGTGGTATCGCGAAATCCACAGTGATGGCAAACTCATGGATCTTTTACGAAATCCCACGCTTAACAAGTGAGAAAGTCGGTCAAGCCCGACTATAAAATACTCTGTACCTGTTTCTCTCTCTCCCTCTCTCTCTCTCCCTCTCTCTCTTTCTCTCTCTCTCTAAGATTGTGCGGCGTTGGTTGTGAAAGGGTGGGTGGGTGGTGGGGGAGGGGGTGATTCACTTATTTGCTCATAACTTGAGAACCGCTCATCCGATCTTTATCATTTCTTCGGCAAATTGATACATATTACTAATGACTAACTATCTCTAGAAGAAACAAACCCTCTATCTACAAAACTGTGGAAGATATGACGTTTTTTCCAAATTGCGGGGGCGGGAGGGGGCGTGGCAAAAATTGAAAATAAACTTGATCTGCCTGCAAGTATAAGAAGCATTTGTCCCATACATGTCAAACCTCTATCTCTTACCATCTCTGAGATCTGTTTGTTCATACGGACGGACAGACGGACGGACAGACGGACATGGCTATATCGACTCGGCTGTTGATGCTGATCAAGAATATATATACTTTATAGGGTCGGAAATGATTCCTTCTCCATGTTACATACTTTTGCACAAACTTAATATACTCTATGTACCTTCGGTACAGAGTATAAAAATACACTTAGAACTGACATTACTAAATTTACAATATACAATATATCATATATGATAGTAACTTGGGAAGTTATTGCCAATTCTGCAATTCAAATGCCAATAATTCTGTTAAGCACATCATTGCTGAATGCCCTCATTTTTCATCCATAAGAACACAAATTTTTCACCACTCAAATCCGATACAATCCCTTTCCTCACCCAATCCAGACAACTTCCTGAAAATTATTAAATATCTTAATGATACGAATATTTATAAGCTCATCTAACATATATTTTAAGTCAACACTTCACTCATCTTGAATTTATAACATAGCTTTACCTTTAAGAACATTTCTCCACATCTACACTGAAAATTACTTCTTATTTATTTTTTGTTTTGTTAATATACTCTAAAATTGTTATAATGTCATCTTCACTGAAAATTACATTTTGAGTTAATATCCTCTAAAATTGCTATAATGTTAAATATATACAAAAGGCACACAATCTGAAAAAAAAATATTTAGTACATTTCTCAACACTGCATTTAACATATACCTATTAATAGAATTACCCTAATTCTGTTCATTTGAATTATTCAGTTCCACTCTTACCAGCTGAAGGCCTAGTTGCTATGGCTGTAGAAGTAAGTTAGCTTATAATTTTAATTATAAGTTAATAAAATTAAAAAAAAAAAAAAACATTATAGCAATCAAACAGTTTCTGACGGATAACGATGTAAAAATTCACTTTACAACACCTTATAAAAAAACCGGAAATTCTGATGTCGAAAGACTTCATCTAACCTTAAATGAACACATGAGATTGTTTAATGCGGATCCAAAAAACGCTGATATTGTTCAAGAAAAAGTTTTTAAGGCTATACTCTCTTACAAGAATACAATCCACAGTAGTACAAATGCGAGACCAATAGACCTACTTAATAACCTAATATCGATAGAAGAAATTTCTAAAATATCCCAAAATATGGCAGTTCTTGAAGAAAAATCCAATTTAAAGAAATCAAACCAGAACCGTCAAATTTTGAAAACGAATTTGTAAAAAACAATCAAGTTGGCAAATCTAAACCAATTTACAAACAAATCGAAAACTACAAACAAGAAGGAAACTATCTATTTTCTCAGGGCAACCCACCAAAAAAAATTTACAAAGATCAAGTCAAAAGGAAATTCAAATGTCAAGATGTAAACCTATAACCCTTCGAATCGTAAATATTTTAGTTTTCTAGAATTCGACAATATCGTCGAAACTGGTGCCCGAGGAGTCATATATATATAATTATCATTAATATACATACACAAACTTTCAAAAGCAAGCTCCCGCCTTCGAGCTTTTATATACTCTTAGCATCGCTTGCTTGTAAGCTTATCAACTAAGTTAGTCTTTAAGCGATCACCATCGACCGAACATCAATAAAACCAATTTTTGTATAAGCAATAAGAACTAGCTTTGTCTTTCTTTCGGACTCTAAAATCTCCGACACCGGACTCTTAAATCTCCAACTCCGGACATTAAATCTCTGGAACTACGGTTGCGAGCGACGAAGAGGTCTTAGAACAACCTAATCTGTGCGCATCTAAGCAACCGCATCAACAGAAGTGCCAAGAAGAGCCCTTCACATATATATATGTATAAAGCAGCGATGGCCCTTGGTGGCATCCTGGGGCCGAAAACATTTCGCTATTCTCATGTACACGACCCGAGCGCTTGCCGAAGCTGAGACCAAAAGAGCAGAAAGGCGTCATTCGCTCGACAGAGTTCGAAGCGATTAGGTCGAAGCGGATTCACGGAGCTTTATTTTCGCACACTAATACACTCTCACTTGTTGGCCTCGCTCTCGCTGGCCATCGCTGGTATAAAGTTATGGGTATGTGTTTACGAATAACGAGAGCGTAAGTTAAAGTCGGCTCTAACCGACTTCGATATGTGTTTATGTGTTTACGAATAACGAGAGCGTAAGTTAAAGTCGGCTCTAACCGACTTCGATATACCCGTTACTCATGAAAAAACATGATTAACAGTGTTCATGCGTACCTTAGTGTGACCATCCAAAAAGTATGCAACATTTTTTAGGGTGGTAGCGGGGAGGGCTTGGTTCACTTTTTTGCTTATAACTGGAGAACCACTCATCCGATCTTTATCATTCCTTCGGCAAATCGATTCATTTTGCTAATTACTAACTATTTGTAGAAGATACGAATCCTCTATCATTAAAACCAGGGACCGTAACGGTTATAATTTTTAAAATAAAAATTATAAAATAAAGATTATTTGTTGATTTTTATAAAAAAATTAAAAATTAACTCTTATTTTTCGATCAAAATAAAAAAATCATAAAATAAAAGTTATTTTTCAATTTTTATTTAAAAATCATAAAATAAAAGTTATTTTTCAATTTTTATTTAAAAATCTAAAAATAAAAGTTATTTTTCAATTTTTATAAAAAAATCAAAAAATAAGAGTTATTTGTCAATTTTTATTAAAAACTCCAAAAATAAAAATTATTTTTCAATTTTTATAAAAAAATCAAAAAATAAGAGTTATTTGTCAATTTTTATTATAAAAATTGAAAATAAAAATTGAATGTAAATATCTTAAGAACCGCGTAGTGTATTGCCAAAATTTAAAAACATTCATGATGTACAGCTCAATACCTATCATTTGATACATCACATGTCCTGAAAGGACCAACATTAAGGATAATATAAATAAATAATTATATATAAAATAAATTGGTTACTTGAGTTATTTGTTGGATTTTTAGATATATACTTATTAATCATCTATCTGGTTTTCACAATAAAAATGCGCTTTGTGACTTTGTATCAATTATACTCTGTTCAATCAAAGACACTTCATATATAGATACCGCATCTCATACAAACTTTTTTTTGTGGGATCCAATGTCAGCTCCCAAGAAAAATCGTTCTTTGCGTCACATGTGTCATCTATAATATCTATAAACTTTTGCTCTCAGTCGTATAGCTAATTTAGAAAACGTATAGCTAAATTTCAATATATGTTTCCTCGTACAGGCAGCGAGAAGCACAAATTTGCATCCAATGTCAGCTCCCAAAAACAATCGTTTTTTGTTTCACATGCGTCATCTATAATATCAATAAATCTTTGGTTCAATTCATTACATGGTTTCACTCTTAAATTACTATTTATTTTATAAAGGCCTGCGAAAGTGTGACTTTTCGTACACTTTCGAAATGACATCCTTCGATAGTTAGACAGCTTTAAAATCCTTTTAAATATAATTGTACCAAATTTTGAAGTCAGATATGCTGGTTTTGCATATTGTCTATAGTTGGATTAAGGTAAAAAGCACATATCTGCGACAGAGACGTCTGATATGATCAAGCAGGCTTAGCCAGATGTTGCTTTAGCAAGAAGTGGTGTGTTTCGGTGGCACCAGGCCTTTTTGGAGGGACGGGAAGCGGTCGCCGATGAAGACTGAGCTGGAAGACCTTCGACTTCGACAAATACCGACAATGTGACGCGTGTGCGCAAAGTTTTGAACTTAGACCGTCGACTAAGTATTCGTTTAATTGCCCAGATGTTAAAATTACCAAAATCTGTGACATGACATTGAAGATGGTCCCAAAAGAGAACTTGAAAAGTGACTTCTTGTGAACAGCTAACTGACCAAGGCCGGCATCTTATCGCTTCCGCAGCCGCCCTACAGCCCAGATGTGGCCCCCGATCTTTTTTTTTGTTTCCTCGCCTGAAAAGGCCGATAAAAGGCAAGCATTTTGAGGCGACAGAGGGAATCCAAGCAGCATGCACCGCGACTCTCAAGGCTAACCCAGAAAATGCCTTCCGTGACGCCTTTGATGCTTGGAAATCGCGCTGGCAGCGCTGCATCGACACAGAATAAGCCTATTTTGAAAGTTTTTAAAGAATTGTAACGATTGGCTCAATAATTTTTTTTAAATCGACCCAGTGCTATTACTTTCCCGACAAACCCTGTATATTAAGAGATCTGAGGGCAATTGCAGGATGTAAAATGTTTGGCAGCTTAACCTCAAAAGCTATCTGTACCGCTAAGAATCATTTCGGTCTATAATTGGTGTCTCTTGGGGGATAAGTCTGAACCGAACTGTTTTGCTATGTTGGAATTCGGTTGGTTTGCGGTTCGGTCAATCAGTTGGAATTAGAGGTTCGGTTAGCTGCTAATAATTCTGACGGATTTCAAAAATATATTATTACATCTTGATAGAGAGAGGGAGTTTAAGGGGGCGGATTGGTGTCTCCATTACTCCCCTGGCTGTACCCTAATCTTATATATATATATATATGTGTTACTTTTCGATTTACATCACGAGGTTCCTTGCTTGTTACTTTTTACTCCCATGAATTCATACCTTAAGGATCCTTAATGTTGGTCCTTTCAGGACATGTGATGTATCAAATGATAGGTATTGAGCTGTACATCATGAATGTTTTTAAATTTTGGCAATACACTACGCGGTTCTTAAGATATTTACATTCAATTTTTATTTTCAATTTTTATAATAAAAATTGACAAATAACTCTTATTTTTTGATTTTTTTATAAAAATTGAAAAATAATTTTTATTTTTTGAGTTTTTAATAAAAATTGACAAATAACTTTATTTTTTGATTTTTTTATAAAAATTGAAAATAACTTTTTTTTAGATTTTTAAATAAAAATTGAAAAATAACTTTTATTTTATGATTTTTAAATAAAAATTGAAAAATAACTTTTATTTTATGATTTTTTTATTTTGATCGAAAAATAAGAGTTAATTTTTAATTTTTTTATAAAAATTAAAAATAAAAATTTATCTTGTTAACAGGATACTGCATCCTGAATTAGTATATCTAAGATTTTCCCATTAATGTAGAAAATTTTTTTCTGGTTCGATTTTTTCAAACTCATAACTCTTATTTACGATCCCTGATTAAAACTGTAGGAGATATAACTTTTTTCCAAATTGCGAGGGCGTGGCCAAAATTTGAAACAAACTTGATCTGCGTGCAGATAAAAGAAGCATTTGTCCCATACATGTCAAACCTCTATCTCTTACCATCTCCGAGATCTAGGTGTTCATACAGACAGACGGACGGACGGACGGACGAACGGACGGACAAGGCTAAATTGACTCGGCTGTTGATGCTGATCAAGAATATATATACTTTATATGGTCGGAAATGATTGCTTCTGCCTGTTACATACATTTGCACGACTTTAGTATACCCTTTTTTACTCTACGAGTAACGGGTATACAAATTTTGACTAATTGGGTGGGGGAGGGGTTTGTTATCAAAGTTTTTTCTTTTGCTTACAATGATCAAGTACTAAAATCGGATTTTCAAAGATCTTTCTTCGATTATTTTTTTTATAACGACAAGTTCAAACTCATTTTCTCATATGTTTGCATACCAATCTTCCGGAAAATTCACCCCCTGGGGGGAAAGTGGGTGGTCAAGGTTGTATGGGCGAAACTTTAATTGCCAGTGATTAGCTCCAAACTCATTTTCAAAATTACACATACTTAAACATAAAAAAAAGACTTTCAAATTTTGGAAAATCTATCCCCAAAGTCGGAAAATTCACGGAAAACTGTTGTATGAAACTTTTTTGTTTATTATCCGATCAGATTCAAACTCATTTTCAAAGATGTATATGAAAATTCAACAATAACTGTGTTCCAATTTTCCGGAAAATCCCACCCGAAAAAGTCGGAAAAGCGCCGGAAAAGTTTGTATGGTAAACATTTGATTTTCATCCGATTGACTTGAAACTTGGTTCGCAAGCATAGTACGCAAATATTCGACACGTGTTTTCCCGATATCGGAAAATCCGCCCACGAGGAAAATGGCTGGAAAATTCTGCATGCAAACAACTATTTTTCATCCAATTGGCTTGAAATTCGGTTTGTTAGGATAGAATACGAAATAGTTTGAAATGTGATTTTCCGAAGTTGGAAAATTCGACCTGACGGTCGGAAAATTGCCGAAAAATTCTGCATGAAAAAAACTATTTATCATCCGATTGGCTTGAAACTCGGTTTGAAAGGACAGAATACGAAATAATTTAAAATGTGATTTTTCAATGTCGGAAAATCCGCCCCCAGGCGTGAAAATGCCCGGAAAATTCTACATGCAAAAGAATTATTTTTCATCCGATTGACTTGAAACTCGATTTGTAAGGTAAAAATGAAAATTCATTAGTGTTTTCATTTTCCGATGTTGGAAATAACGCCGGGATGTGGGGTGGGATGTGGGAGGGATATGGGTGGGATGTGGGCGGGATGGGTGGGATGTGGGCGGGAAGTGGGTAGGATATGGGTGGAATGTAGGTGGGAAGAGGATGGGATGGGGGCGGGAAGTGGGAGGGATGTGGGTGGGATGTGGGACGGGAAGTGGGAGGGATGTGGGAGGGATGTGGATGTGGAGGGATGTGGGAGGGATGTGGGTGGATGTGGAGGGTGGAGGGATGTGGGTGGGATGGGAGATGTTGGTGGGATGTGGAGGGATGTGGGGGGATGTGGGTGTAAAGTGTGGTGGGATGTGGGTGGGATGTGGGTGGGAAGTGGATGGGATGTGGATGGGATGTGGGTGGGATGTGGGTGGGATGTGGGCGGGATGTGGGTGGGATGGATGTGGATGGGATGTGGGGGCGTGGGTGGGAAGTGGGTGGGATGTGGGTGGGATGTGGGTGGGAAGTGGATGGGATGTGGATGGGATGTGGGCGGGAAGTGGGATGGGATGTGGGCGGGAAGTGGGAGGGATGTGGATGGGATGTGGGCGGGAAGTGGGGGATGTGGATGGGATGTGGGCGGGATGTGGGAGGGATGTGGGTGGGATGTGGGCGGGAAGAGGGAGGGATGTGGGTGGGATGTGGAAGTGATGTGGGCGGGATGTGGGCGGAAAGTGGGTGGGAAGTGAGTGGGAACTGGTGGAATTGGGTGGAGAGTGGGTGGGAGGGATGGGGGTGGGAGTTGAAGGAAAAACCCATCAGCAAAGTTCGATTTCTGGGTTCTGCGGTGTATTATTATATCTAATATTGTTTGGTTCTATACTGTTGAAAGCGCAGCGAAGCGCGTCGGGTTATTTGCTAGTCTATATATATAAAAGAGTTCAACCTGACTGACTGACTGACTGGTGACCGTCGCACAGCCGAAACCATAAGAGATAGGAAGATGAGATTTTCACAGTAGTTTTATCTTATGCTGAAAGTGAGTACTAAGAACGGATTTTGGAAAATTCTGTCGGGAAATGTGGAAAATTCGCGGAAAACTGTTGTATGAAACTTTTTTGTTTTTCATCCGATCAAGTTCAAACTCATTTTCAAAGATCTATATGAAAATTCAACAACAACTGCATACCAATCTTCCGGAAAATTTACCTCCCTGGGTGGAAAGTGGGTGGTCAAGGTTGTTTGGGCGAAACTATAGTTGCCAGCGATTTGCGCCAAACTCATTTTCAAAATTACACATAACAAAACATAGAAAAAGTGACTTTCAAATTTTGGAAAATCTATCCCCAAAGTCGGAAAATTCATGGAAAACTGTTGTATGAAACTTTTTTGTTTATTATCCGATCAGATTCAAACTCATTTTCAAAGATCTTTATGAAAATTCAACAATAACTGTGTTCCAATTTTCCGGAAAATCCCACCCGGAAAAGTCGGAAAAGTGTCGGAAAAGTCTGTATGGTAAAAATTTATTTTTCATCCGATTGACTTGAAACTTGGTTTGCAAGCATAGTACGCAAAATATTCGACACGTGTTTTCCCAAATTTTGGAAAACTCCACACCGTGGAAAATGGCCGGAAAATTCTGCATGAAAAAAAATATTTTTCACCTGATCGACTTGAATCTTGGTTTGTTAGAATAGTAAATGAAATAAATTGAGATGTGATTTTTCGATGTTGGAAAATTTGACCCAACTGCCGGAAAATTCCTGGAAAACTTTGCATGAAAAAAACTATTTTTCACCCGATTGACTTGAAACTCGGTTTGTAGGGATGGAATACTAAATAATTAGTGATTGCATTTTCCGATGTTGGAAATACCGGCGGGATGCCCACTGGGAAGTGGGAGAATAGTGGTGGGGGAGAATAGGTGGGTGGGAGGTGGGTGGAAAGTGGGTGGGATGTGGTGGTGGGTGAGGTGGGTGGGAAGTGTAAGCGAAGTGGGAGGGATGTGGGTGAGAGAGTGAATTATATCTGATGGGAATGAGGGGTGGGTGATAAGTGGGTGGGATGTAGGTGGGAAGTGAGGTGGGTGGAAAGTAGGTGGGAAACGGGGGAAGTTGTGGGAGGGAAGTGAATGGGGAGTGGGGGTGGTGGGTGGGATGGGGGGGTCGGTGGGAAGTGGGTGGGATGTGGGTGGGAAGTGGATGGGATGTGGGATGTGCGGGAAGTTGTGTAGAAGTGGGAGGGTGGGATGGGTGGGTAAGTGGGCGGGAAGTGGGTGGGAAGTGGGTGGGAAGTGGGTGGGATGGGTGGGATGTGGAAGGGGAGGTGGGGTGGTATGTGACTGCGAAGTGGGCTGGGATGTGGAACGCAGATGTGGGTGGGATGGGGGCGTAGGTGGGAAGTGGGTGGGATGTGGGCGGGATGTGGGTGGGAAGTGGGAGGGATGTGAAGGGGGAAGTTTGTGGGAAGTGGTGGGAATCTGGTGTAGGGAGTGGGAGGGTGGGATGAGGTGGGAAGTGGGTGGGATGTAGGTGGGAAGTGGATGGGATGTGGGCGGGAAGTGGGAGGGATGTGGGTGGGAAACGCGTGGAAGTTGTGTAAGAAGTGAGTGGGGAATGGGTGGAGTGGGATGGGGGTGGTAAGAACGCAGCAGCAAAGTCGTAACGGTGAAAAAGCAAAGTAGTAAAACGTTGACTTCAAGCCTATGTATGTATGATTCGATTTCGGGGCTTTCCAGAGGAAACAAATTTAGAGAATATTTTTAAATTTGGTAAATATTTGGCTCTCACGATTGACTTCAAACTGATTCTGA
>JAEIFU010002705.1:0-39369 GCA_018904235.1 Lordiphosa stackelbergi
AAGGAGCTTTCATGTACTACTTATCGGCCAGGTGCGGGAATGGTACTGGATCTACGTGCGACAGTCCAGGTGCGAAATGGGGAGGAGCTGCGACAAGCGCTGAGGGATCGATTCAGGGATCACCTGAGTGAACACGATCGGATGCATGCGTTGAAGCTCCAGCGAGAACAACATCCAGGGGAACTGCGGAGGAGTATACACCATATGCGGCAGTTTCATCCAGATTGGCAAGACCTTTACGAAAATGAGAGTTAATAAAAAATCATCAAAAAGGATTGGTGGGAACATTGCCCGGTGTTATCTATGCCATGACTGCTATCGCAGGACGAATTGCTGGCGAAATGCAACAAGTGGAGAGGAGCTTTGGCCGCAGAGCACGTAACACCTACGTATCCCAACCAAGATTCTCGGCAGGTGAAAGGCTTCCGTCAGCGAGGCGATCGTATCTACAGGCGCCCGAAGACGTTGCGGAGGGGTGCGGAAGAGGCCAGACCCAAGAAACCACCGTCACGAGCGGGTTGCTGGAATTGTGGGAATCCGAATCACGGATTCAGAGATTGCCTCTCGAAGGTGACTGAAAAGTGTTTTGTTATCGATGTGAAAAACCCGACGCATACAGTCCAACCGCCCAGGTTGTTCAAAAAACGCAGCAAAGAGCGCGACGAAGGTGGGGAAGCGCGTTCTGCAATGGATCCCGCGACGAAGCAGGCCAAGGAAACCTAAAAGCAAAACAAAAATAAGTCCAAAATAGATATAGGCAATAAAATAAGATTCTTACCGGCAGAACGCATGAGGCCTATCTGGTAGCTAGAAACTCAATGATTTCTTCCCGACCGAGGATAATCGATAAGCGGATGCGATTGATCACCGAGAGGATAAAGGAAGACACGAGCATGGTTTCCGGAAAAGTGGTTTACAAAGAGCGTGCGGTGAGGCGGTTAAAGTGAAGCTAAGAAGCCGACAATCGCGCCCATTTGCCGAAGTCAGCATAAGCGGGAAGACAGTCCGAGGGCTTTGGACACGGAGCCTCAGTCAGCGTATTAGGACGAACAGCCGAGAGCTACCGGAGGAGCTAAATTGGACATGGCCAAAACATACCGGGGGTAAGGACTGCTGGCGGTGAGGATCTGAACCATCATCGGTCGGGTGAAACTGCCATGTCGTACAAAGGGCATTGATAGAGACATAATGTTTTATGTTTGCCCAGGACTGTTAGCATATGTGGCTTAGGAGTGGACTTCATGGTAGTTCTTCCTTGGCGCCTTCAATCTTCATATGACGGAATCCGTGCCAGCCACACGACTGATAGACGAGGTATTTACCACCTAAATGGCACACTATGGTTAGAAATAGAAGAGGAATTGCCGACATCTCAACCGGAACCCTCTGGATCTGAAAGAAAGCGGTAAATGAGTTAAAGAAAGTAAAGGAAGAGAGTTTTTTAGCTTATGAAAAGGTGGGTTGGGGAGAACTTCGATGGAGAAGCACACCATAAAGCTGGATAGAGGAGCAGAGCCTGTAAGGACCGGGACATTATCCACTTTCGCTGGCAATGCACAGTCCAGTATGTCAGAGGTGTGGATATGAGATGTTGGAGCTGGGGTTATTTCCGAGGTCATTGATGTCCATGTGAACAATCGCACTACAGTGGCGCTATTATATAATCGTTTCCGCCTGATGCCAGAAAGTTTAACCAAAGAATGTCAAAGACGCGTAAAAATTCGTTGCCTTATAGAGTTGGTCATTTCACGGATAGAGTGAGACGGCTGAGACCTCGAGCGTGGATCTCAACCGCATAACGGCAAACGAGATGGACGAAGCTTTCATACACCGCTTTCACGGTACCGGGGAGGCCGTTGTATCAGTTCACTATGGATGCCCTTTGGATTGTGCAACGCGTCTCAGCGGTTGTGCAGGCTGATGGATAAAGTCATCCCCACGGAATTGCGATCAAACGTCTTCGTTTATCTGGATGATCTGCTCATAATTTCACCAGATTTTCCAACGCATTTTCACTCATCCCAGCTGTTGCGCAGTTTTGAAAAGAGCAAACTTGACAGATTTCCAAAACTGAATTTTGTTTTTAAAACAACTCATAACTGGGTAATTTATTGTGGAGGAGGTAATTTTTACGCATGGATCCCGAGCGAGTAAGAGCAATCCTCCGAATCCCTGCGTGCCCTCGGTAAGAAGAGAATCGTTAAGTTTCCTTTGGCACGGCTGGATGGTACAGACGATTTATCAAAATTTCGCTCTGTTGGCCGTGCCAGCAACAGATGCCCTTAAAAGTAGTCCGAAAAAGGTTGACGTTGATCCGCGGAAGCTTTGAAATCACAGAAGAACTAAAAGCTGTATTGTCAGCGTACCTGGTGTTGGTCCACGCGGATTTTAAGAGGCATTTTTATGTACAATGCGACGCCTTCGCACGCAGGAGTGGGGGCGGTTTGTTCCAACGAGATGAGGAGCAAGCCGAAAGACCAATAGCTTATTTTTCGGCCAAGTTGAACAAACATCAACTCAATTACCGGTAACCGAGAAGGAATGTCTGGCCGCAATAATGGCCATCCAAATACTGTCCATTCATAGAGCTCATGCCCTTTACAGTGATCACAGACCATGCGAGTCTTAAGTAATGTCCGAAGGATTTGATGGCAGATTGGCGAGGTAATCGTTGTAGCTTGTGGTAAGGGCCTGATTTCCAAATCTGAGCACCGAAAGGGAACGGAGAACGTGGTGGCCGATACGCGTTGTCACGATATGTGGAGGAGGTGCAACTGATCCACATGAGGTGCTAGGATTCCAGACCACCGAGTTCGAGTCCGAGGAGTATGAATCTGAGGAGCATATCGAAGACAATAAGGGATTGTTGCTCTGATTTATGAGTGAGGGAGGTCTGGTCTACAAGCTGAGTCGGATTCAGAGACTTGATAGGACCAAATCGAAAGAACTATATGGAAGCTCTTGGATCCCCAGTGCCCTTGCTAGCGGGATTTAGAACAGGCTCATGTGGACGAAAGGCTGCACATGGAGGCATGGCCAAGACGTTCTATTTGGCTCAGAAGGCAATATTTATTGGCCAAATATGGCGCTGCAGTGCGGTGACTATAGCGTCGCCGCATTCAGCAAAGAAGGGAAAAGCCCCCAATTATCGAATGCAAGCGGGGAGATGGGAGCGGAGGCAGATCACTGAAAGACTGTTCCAGAAGATTTATATAGATTTTCTGGGGAAAATACCCTAGGTCCAAGAGGCGGCAAGCGTGGGTCTTGTTGCTGTAGTAGACCACTTCCTCAAAATTTACATTTCTGAAAGCCATGCCCGAGGCTAGTGGTCGTAAAGGGTGGTAGAATTTCTTGGTCCAGGCGTGATTCATAAGTTTGGGGCACCAGAAATCATTCATTCGGACAACGGGAGACAATTCACCTCAAAAGGCCTCGAGACAATGGGCGGTATGTTCGGATCAACCATGAAACCGTGGTCGTGTATATTCTCCCCAAAGTAATGCAGCCGAGCGGGTGAACCGTGCCCAGGGTTGGCAGCAATCAGGGACATATCTCGCTTCGAAGACCATCGAGATTGGATGGAGTATCTACCCGAGATCGAGGGCTATAGCGCAAACGCGGTACATGAGTGCGGCAGGAGTGACGCTTTCTTTGTGTTCCTTGGACATCACATGTTCCTGAATGAGCAAAAAGGTTACAAGTTGGCACGCAAACTACAATCCATGAACGGAGTATGATAGTGGTCAGTAATGGACGCCCCGACAAACGCGAACTGATCCGAGAATTGATGAGAAGAAACCGTCGTCACGAGGGAAGCCAGGTTGTACAACAAGGGCGCGGAGGGTTCTACGCAACATCGTGTGGAATTTATAGACGTAGTCGTCCAGAGCAATTTCTGCGCGGAACAGCAACGCCAAAAAGTTCGCCCCAAAATTTGTGCGCTGTAGAGTGGTGCGGCCGGTGGGAGGTAATGCCTATTGAGTTGGAGTGACCCGCTTATGTGGATTGGTATATACCACAAGGATCTGCGGATTTGAACTGATGTAGATGGCTGAAAACCAGAGGATATACACATATCGCTCAATTACACTATACACACATATACATGTCGCTGGGCCGGAGAGTTGAGGCTGCGAGGACGTGGTGGGGCCTACGTTGGGCGCAGGATAGCGGACGGTCGGTGATTGCAAGGGGTGCCGCCGGTTACAGGAAGACATATCAAAACATAAATACAACCATATAAACAACTTACCCAAAATGCGTAAATATTCTCCCCGTTTTGACTTGCGGCCGCATCAGGTGAATTTTTGCGTGGTGTTGCATTTGTGTTTATCGATAGGCAAGGGAGTTACAAGCTAGTCTTTAAAAAGGCTAGCGGTAAGCATGTTAAGGCGCTACATTAGTGATTAGAAGGGGGAGAAAGCGTTCGGCGTATGATTTGGGAACTGGGAAGAATGATGATCGTAAGGGGGAAATCAGAGTTTGAATAGAGGCAACAGGTGCATCTCTTTCGCACCTACTCCCGCAAACTAGCGCGTCTTCGAAGGGCGTTAAACTTGGGACGAGACGAAATGGCACAATGCTGGGGACCAGGCGAGGGTATAAAGGTGCGGAAAGGGTGTGAGGAGAAAACAGTCGAAGCCAGCGGCGGCGGTTGAAGTCAGTAATAACGAGCTCTCCTTTTTTTGTTTAACGGGCATCCAAACAGAGGAATAGATTTTGGCAAGTTTTGGATTAATTTAAAAGGGGATTTGATTGTTGAATAAAGTAAGGCAGTGATCAAATGGAAAAGACCGGTAGTGAATTTGAAAGTATTCCGTAAAAATCCTAATCTAGTAATGGCCACAGACAAAGGAGGCAGGGAAAAGAATTTGACGACAGTTGAAAGGCCCCGCTGCCTATTGCTAGACGTCTCTCAGGATACCCACCCTAGAGGCTGCACGACAAAAATCAAGTGAGTCCGTTCCTAGAGGCTTACAGTAGCCCTGAAACCCCCATCTGTTCGGTAGCACCTGAGGCTCTCGCTGCCTTCCTTGAAGAAAGAAAAAAGAGTTGATTTTTGTGGCCAGAGGCCATCGAGCGTCCCAGGAGGCGATACCCCGTGTTTTATACCGGCAGTTTAGCGGCACGTGGTCGTCAAAGCCTACCGCAAATCAACAACACGGGCAATATCCAAGCCTCCCAGCTACGAGGCGATCCACTTTTCGGGGTTTTTTCTGCCAATTTATTTATTCATATGTATACGTATTATTGTTTATTTATTTATCTTTCGTATTTGCTTAATTATTTAGTCCTTTAAGATTGTGTGGGTGGTTTAAATTACTCCTTGGGAGGGCTAAATGGCGAGCTCAGATGATGCAAAGGAGAATAAACATACAGATATTAAAAGAAAGGCCATAGTTGAGGCAAGGAACCCATCGTATACATCATTTACCCAAGAAAAAAGTCAATGTAAAAATATCGTCGTTACTATTTTGAGCCCAACAGGGTAGGCATGAAATAAAAATAAAAATTATTGAGAGGTCGAAAGGGCATCGAATGTACGACAGGAATCCTAGCCCTCAATATATGCGCTGGCAGTTCAAGCCACTTAATCCGCGTTTGTGCCGAAACATCCTAGTTTCACCAAGTTGCAGCCAAGAGGCTGAAAAAGGCCAGGGGGTCAATATACAATTTATATATATATACACTCCGTGTTTATAGGGAATCTCCACGTAGTATTATTAGTACGAAAAGAAATTAGGTTTGGGCATGTATAATTTCCCATCAAAAAATATTTGTAAATTAAAGTTAAGTGAGTTAAACATGAGGGTCAAATTTTTCATAGGGAGTGATCCGATTGATGGCTATGGATTATTTATGTAAATGTCTCAGATGGGGTGGTCCATCTGGAATAAAGATGACGAGATGGCCAGTATTATGTGAAGGGCGTGGCGTCGAGGTACAACAGCCAAACCTCAGCTTTGTGTGTGTGTTTTCCCCTGCTTTATATATATTTTTGCCCAGAAGTTTGCAACGCATAGAAGGAATCATCTCCGACCACATAAAGTATATATATTCTTGATCAGCATGACGAGCTGAGTCGATTAAGCTTTGTCCGTCCGTCTGTTTCTACGCGAACTAGTCCCTCAGTTTTAGAGCTATCGAGCTGAAACTTTGCACAGAGTCTTCTTTTTACTGCACGCTGCTAATATGTCGGAACCGACCAGATCAGATGACTACATCTTGGAGCTGCATTACAAATGTTCGTTTGAAAAGTGGGTTTTAGTGAGAAAAACTGGTTTGTTCTTAATATAATCGCTGTCAAACACGGTCATGGGTAATATGTCATGTTTTGAAGTTGATTTGCGAAGTTTGGTCGAAGTCGCTAACCGTTGTGACAAGCTATTTCAAGTGTATCAAAACTTCGGTACAGACGAAGTTAGCTTTGCCTTTCTCGTTTCTATGTCATATTTACCTCTAGTTACCTCTAGAATTCAACTGCGTTATCTCTTCCATGTCTAATTGTCTTCACAGAGAAAAAAGATCAAATTCATGCTGGTATTCACCTGATTAAGGCCTATATCCCATATCCACTCCGGACAATTTATTCCGTTTCAGTAAAAGTTTTCAACATAATTGTCAACAAATCGGTTGAGGTGACTAACTTGTCCGATTTCGATTATACGGCATACTGCACACGGGCATAAACTGTTTGTCCGATTCCTGTACAGTTAAAAAAATGCAATGCAATATATGACTTGGCCGAAACCGAAATTCACATCGGTTTGTATCCCTGCTTTGAAGGTTAAATTGTATAAAACAAAAGAACGCCGCAGGCAAATTTTAGGTAAATGTTTACTATACGGTAGCTTGCTCCAAAAATTATCGAATTTTTTTCCTCGATGGACCGCGAATTATGAAGATTTACATGCAGAAAATAATTGGCGGCCGACCATAGTTCTATTTTAATTGAATTTCAAAGTTTGCATTTTTCCCCATACAAATATATGCCCGATCACATATGCTTTTGTAATATATGTCAATGTTTTCGCAAAAAAAAACTTTTGTAGTATTATTGGATTTTGAGCTGCGCGAATTGTCGGTATTCGCTTACAAAACTCCTATCTCTAAGCTCAGATGCTATAATGGAGTTTTTATGGGACCACAATGTCATGGCGAAGGAATTGATATGTCCGAGGTGCAACGCTATTGTGGAAAACACGAACGCCAAGAGAAAGGTCCATTGCAACTTCTTGCAAAGCATCAGCAACAACACTTTTTTAGACATGTCAAAACTAAGCATTGATGAAATTGTCCGTATCGTCGTGTTCGAAGTTATGCGCATCAAAAACGAAGTGCAGTTCATCCACTACCACTACCTGGGTTACCTGGCCAAATTTCATTTTCATAAGACGTATCCCTCTCATCCTGAAAGAGTCCATGAGATATTCTTGGCCATTGGGAAAATGTAATGTCCCACGAATGATAATATTAATGAAGATGTTAATTTCAGTGAGGTAAGTCTTTAATATGTAATAGTTTGTGTAAAAATTTTCGGTTTTCAAACTTTTTTTTTTGGATCTGGCTGGCTTGAGGTCGGTGGAGAGTTACAATTCAATGTAACACAAATCAGAGATTAATTACAACAACTTGGAATAGCAATTGGTATGTGCGTACAACGATCGCTGTTTCGAAGATAACCACATCTTCTCGTCAGCGGATTTTTGTATTGCATACTCACATTCAAACGACCACTCAGACTCAGGTTTGATTGTGAAGTCAGCGAATAACGCTTTGGGGATTTCAATTTATCCACTTCACACCCCGAAATTCTGCAATGGTTTATGAACGTTTTGCTTTTGCGTACCAATTTGATGTAATTAATTTCTTTTGCTTATGAGCTCTTCAAGGTGGCTGGGCAATCTGCCCAATGATCCTCCATAGCAGAGTCACGGCGGTTTTCAAAATATTAATTTATAGGAGGAGGATGTTCACGAGGAGGATGACAGTGGACTAGGCCCTTCATTTGGGGACACCACTTAAAAAAAATGCCTTTCTGGGGCTTGCGTGGAACAAACGTACGCCTTTCATATAGGTAAAAAATATTTTTAATTTATTTATTAGCAAAAACAAACTGAATTCGAAAAGCATATATGATCAAGTATTTATTTGTATGGGGAAAAATGCCAACTTTGAAATTCAATAAAAAAAGAACCATGGTCGACCGCCAATTATTTTCTGCATGTAAATTCATTATAATTCACGGTCCATCGAGGAAAAAAATTCCAGAATTTTTGGAGCAAGCTAACTTATAGTAAACAATTTCCAAATTTTTTTTTCAAATCGTGCGTGGAAAAGAGTTTAAAATTGAGTATTCCACAAACTGCTTCAACACTAAAGCCTAGAACGGAGGGCGTTCGAATTTTCATTCAGCTGTGAAACTCCATATAAAAAAAATTGCTTAAGGAATTTTTCCTTGCTTCATTCTGATGATGGGTACGCAGAAAACCAAGCAATACACACAAGGAATTTTGAGAGTTGCCATATCGACGAACCGTGTGGACTGTATCGAAGAGCTGATATTTCTCCCAGAGATATTGTGCAGTCATTTTTTCCTTGTGTCAGTTGTCAAAAGGCAAGGCAAAAGAAAAAAATGGTGTGCAATCGTCTGCAAAATTTTAGTTATGACGACAAAAATGCATTAATTGGTGCAGTGAAAAACAAGGCATGTTTGTGGGATATCACAGATGGCAAGCAACTGGACACCGCATTTACAAAATGTACTTGGGCAGCAGTTGGTGTCCAGTTGAGAAAAGGGTTGCATATAATCACTTCATGTGGCTGCCTCATACTCCTGCACCAGACAATCAGGATGGAATCTTGCACCACGCTTGCGCAACTT
Source organism: Lordiphosa stackelbergi (assembly GCA_018904235.1). Taxonomy (NCBI): domain Eukaryota; kingdom Metazoa; phylum Arthropoda; class Insecta; order Diptera; family Drosophilidae; genus Lordiphosa; species Lordiphosa stackelbergi. The sequence continues at coordinate 8,885 of JAEIFU010002705.1, forward strand.
GTCATGTTGTTTCACGGCACAGTCCAAGGCATGAATTGAGCCATCTTGCGTTGCAGCGATATGTGCACCTAAGTGGGTTCCTTCTCGCCCTGAATGATGTTCAAAATGGAAATGGAACAATTATGATTGCACTTATCTGGACCGGTGCAGACCATTATACTCTTGGTAACAGGCAATTCTGTAGGCTTGCTCACATTCTTCATTTTAATATCTGCCACTGCAACTGCAATTGCAACTTTCTCCATGTTGTGCATTGTGCCTCATTTTATTTAAATCTTGAATCAAATACAAATCAGCTGGTCAATTTATTTATTTTCCGCATTCGTTATGTTTTGAGTTTACCTGGTCGCACTGCCTTTTACATTCCACAAAAAGGAATTTTAGGTAAATTTCTTAAAGGAAAATTCGAACGCCCTCCGTACTAGGCTTTAAGCCTTGAAGCATTGAAAAACTTTGTGGGATGTGTAATGCAAATTTCAACATTTTGCCCTCACGTATAAAATAATTTCAAATAAAAAAACGAAATACACGTCTCTTAGACCATTTATGTACATTAATTTGAATTTTGCTGTTGGTTTATGAATCTATGAACTTGGAAATGCAACTTCATTTAAGCTTTGTGGTTAAGTCGGTCAAAAAATGTCTTTTTTATTTGAAATTTGACGAAACAAAATCACATATTTTTAGGTCAAAACCTGTTAATTTTTTTAAATTTTTTATATAAAATTACCGCCGTGCCTTTATTACATAATTATTCTTAATAATTCGTTGTCCATCGATGAAGTCCAAGTGCTTGGTTCTATACAAAAAGGCTATTGATTAACTGCAGCTACCTAAGTCATGTGTTGATGGCATGCAAATATGTTATGTTGATGATGCTACCAATTTGGTATCCACTTCAATAATACGTGTCGTGAAATGACCACTTCAATAGAATTCCATTTATTCACTTAGGCCAATGATGGCCCGTTGTGTTGCCCTGTAACCCTTTTCTACGATATTCTTGACGGAATAACGCCATAGATTTTGTAGTTTTTAAGGTAGGCCATGTAAGCCTAAATATTTTACATGTGTGAATTGTTTGCCATCGATTCAGGGTTATTTGATAGGTTGTTTCCTTTGTTTTTAGCTTAAAGGTCTCAAGAGGCACGCCTATGTTGCTCTATGCCATTTCACTGAGAGATCTGCGGCACTCCGTAAGAGTTAAACTTAAAGAAAATCTTTAGAGACAAAACATGTTTCTGTGTAATATAGTTTTAATGATACGATATTTGTTAGTCAAAAGTATAAGTATAAATATATCGTATGCGTAAAAATCGTCAGCCAACATACTAACTCTTTGCTTTGTATTTGGATGACATACTCGAGCCCCTGAAAGGTGGAGTTAGCGTAAAATGGAAGGTTTACAACTCCATAACTAGAGCCGTTCAAGTTTGTGGAGGCGAAGTCAGCGAGGAAGCCAAATATACGCCAAATTATATATTAGAGAACGACATTTTTATAGCCTTAATCTCAACACTATTCGAGTACAACATTACCAGACTACCGCATATTTTGGGGCAGTACATGCTCCGACAGGGGATTGGATGGTACGCCACCAGGCCCACAACATGAACCTCAGTAAAAATGCTACTCATTCCGAATGAGTAAAACGAAATGTATCTCTTCTCACAGCCAAAGCAAAAATCAGCATGTGAAAATGGCAAGATCAAGAGAAACGCGCGTTTACAAGCATAAAACATGGATCTTAAAGGCGCGTGGCGATATGCTACGGTTGAACAGCTGTCCCAGAAGCACGGTCAACGGTGGATTATGCTCACTGTGGCATTTGAAGAATGAAGTTGGCATATTCTGCAAATTTCGCCCGGAGGTTTGCAACGCATAGAAATATTCAGTTCCGACCTTATAAACTATATATATTCTTTATCAGTGCAACGAGCTGAGTTGATTTAGCTATGTCAGTCTGAAGAACTGAACAGTAAGCAATTTGAGTGAGTTCACCAAACACTTGTTCTCACACTCTCAGATCCCTAGACCCATCCAGTCTAGGTAGCTTCCTTTCTAAGTCTAAACATGGAATTGTCTGAACATACCCCCAATACTCTATATAATTCTCTTTCTTTCCATATACCAACTTAGCTGTTACAACCACCACAACCAAATGGAAGCAGCTGCTGTAGAATCCGAAGAACTTGATCCTTTGGCAGAGACAGAGGAGTGTACTATAAAACTAGAGAACTCGGCCAGTCCCACTGACAGTGACAGTGTACAGCGCCAAGCCTCATCCCCCTGCCCCAGCAACACTAACCCAGCTGCCCTCTTTCCCATCACCAAGCAAATGCGAGAGCGTATCAAACGCATGAAGCAACGCATGTTGGCCACCTTAAAACTCTCGGATGATGAGCTGTCGGAACGACGACAAAAACGCGCCGCTCAAACACGCAAAAGCCGACAACGTTTAGCCACAGATGCAGGCTATCATAGCAAGGAGACGGCCCGTAGAATAGCCAGAACCAAAATACAACGTGAAATGGAAACACTCGAACAGATACAAGCACGCCGGGCCAAGAAACGAGCCGAGAGGGCCAAACATTTGGCCACAGAGACACCCGAACAGAGGGCCAGACGTCGCGAGTATCAGCGTGTCTATAACCAAACCCGTAGACCCATTAAATTTAACTAAAAACGTTTCATTAATTATCATTTATTTATGAGAAAATCATAAAAGGAAATCTAACAGAATTTGTAGCTTTCGTTAAGGTTTCTGGTAAGGTAATAAGGAAAAATGAGAACGAAATGATCTACACATTTATATGCTGATTATGAAGTGTCCCTATGAATGGGAAAATGTTTAAGTGTGCATGGGTGAGTGTGTCTGTGTATAAATGAAACCAAAAAAAAAACACGCTATTTGCGAGCTGTTCATATGCTTATTCTAAATTAAACAATAGCACTCGGTTCATCTGTTTGAAGCGTTGGTTAATTGTAGATTTTTTTCAGGGTAAAGGTGAAGGAGTGGGAGTGTACATCTACCGCTTGACTTTCCACGTTAAGCGGCTGGGGTTGGCTAACGCTTAAGATTACCTGCAAAAGAGAGAGAGAGAGAGAGAGAGAGGTAATGGTAATTAGTTGTACAGATGGCAGAAGTATAAATTTTATACATTTGTATGCTCTGAACACAGAGTATATGCAAAGACAATCTAACATAGAAGCACACTTTGAAACGCGTGCCTATTTTGAGTGATGTTGACTCCATTCTGACAAAGAGAACATTCATTGTGACAAATCAAAATTTTTGTCGACATAGGAAAACAAGTTGGTTAGAAGAAGACGGACATAAACACAAAAATTACTCAAAGAGTTAAAGTCACTTACTCAGAGAGCCAAAATGACAGCTGACTAATATCTGATTGAACTGTTGACGACGCAGCAAAGTGTGCTTCTATGTTAGATTTTCTTCCGTATATAAAGTTTTGCAAAAGTCTGAAGTTAAGTGTGTGAGGATTGTTTGACAAATCATGGAAAGACCGTCAATGGAGAGCGCTTGAAATGGCTTTATTGAGAAATCATATCGGTCAGCAGCTTGTTTCACATTCTGGACTTGTCCACTGGCCGCCTAGATCATGTGATATCACACCACTAGACACTTTCCTGAGGGGTTAAGTGAAGTCAAAAGTCTTTGTCGTTAAGCCAGCTACAATTCAAGACTTGGCAGCCAACCTTACTCACGTATTTCGCGAGATACTCAAAGCTGGAAAGAGTTATCTAAAACTGGACCATCCGAATCCGTATAGCGGCGTAGTCGCGGTCAAAATTTGAATGAAATTATCTTTAAAAAGTAAATGTCAGAGATAGTTCTTTCAGCCCATAATAAAAATTCTTTCATCAAATTTCCAACGACGAAAAATATCTCCAAAATATATTCACAAATATAGATATTTCGATATATAAATTTACAGCTAAAAAAGTGAATTTTTCAATTTTAATAATGTCTGAAAATATTCAACAACGTAGTTTTATTTAATTTTGTACTGAAAATGTTGCAGAAGGCCTTCGATGAGCAAGCTCTATCGCAAAAAAAAGAGTTTATGAGTGTAGAAACGTCAATCCTAAACGAAACGTAATTGGACTGCAGGAAGCTACACGTGGCGTGCAGAAAAACTGCATGCAACATGTAAAAATGAATAATGTAAACGCCGCATGTAGAAAAGATAAATGCTGCGTGGCAAAGGCAAAGTCTAGACGACATAAGAAAATTAGCTTATTTCCAAATATATTTTACATTTTTTTAACGCGTTAGGGTTTTTTCATTAATAATTGGTTATGTGGAAATTCTAAACGAAAAATGTAGCTCCAAATCAGTACTGAATTCTAATGTTTCATTCATCAAATGGGAGCTGTTCACTCCGGGATTCGAACCAGTAAAACTGTGTGGGTTCGGGTTCAAGGAGCGTGTTTAGAAGGTCGCTTAACCTAGGTTCAGGTTTGCATTCTTCAGTCTTTGGAATTATTTGAAAATGACCGCCATTAGTGCTAAGATATGGTAATCGAATAATGTTCACAATGATTATACAAAATGGAAGATGACAATGGAAGATGGACAAAGACAGACACTGTAAATAAATGGACAAGACGAGACAGAAAGAATAACCTGTATAGACAAACCGAGAAGAGACAACTCGTATTGACATTGTAAATAGACTGAACTGGAAGCTGTGTCAATAGTGTGTAAATAAAAGCCCGAAAACCGAAAGAAATCCTAGTTTACAGTAAACTGGAAAAAAATTAAACATGGCATTCATATATATTTGAATATTCAGTGCAGGGCTGCGAACCATATAAAAATCGAAAGAGGTTCACTCCGGGGTTCGAACACGCTAAACTTTTGGGTTCGGGTTCCGGAGCGATTCTAGGTCGTAAACCTAGATTCGTTCACGTGGTTCGGGTTCACGGAGCTGATTCTCTAAACCATTGAACCCGGTTCGGAGTAGTTTTGTTCAGAAAATATTTAATAAATTGAGAAACAAACAATTAGAAGCTTGATAATAAAATATTCGAGCTCGGATCATCGAACGTTTTTGCAAGCTCCAGGTCAATAACTCATGGAGCAATGAGTATTATAGAAAAAATGTACGCTGCTTAATTTTGACCGGTGTTAAGCGACAGTCCGCATTGAGGTTCTTATTGTGCGCATAGGAAATCACAGTGGTTAGAGCGAGCCGGAAATATTCCCTAATGCTCTCAGAGAGCGCAAATGAGAGCAAACAGCTGACTAATTTCTAACACTAACGTAGTCGACTGCGCAACCGATCAGTCTATATATTCTAAATTTATGTTTGTTCACCACAAAGAAGTATGGTCGAGGGTACAGCTTTCAAGAACCTCGGGGTTTTATCATCAGCAGGCTTTGCCTATCCTCTGCAAGTTGTGAGAGACCATCTTATGCCAGCATTGCTATGACCGTTTGGAAGCTCCAAAAATAGCAAAAGTGCAAAACAGACAACTCCAAATTGACAGAAGACTTTGTGTATGTGTGTGCACCCATTTCAGTCTTTCTGTATTAGTGGGGTAAATTCTCTCCCCTCAGTGAACGCACTGAATAAATTAATCATTAGTGTGTCTTCCAGCAATCTTTCATTATTACTGACTCTATAGCTGGATAAAACAGCTATATGAGTAGAAAAAGTGATTTGAATATTATAAAATAAGGCAGCTGTTTTTATTCCAAGGCTTAAAAATTGTGGGGAAATGGCAAACTTGACATTTATAGCAGTTGGAAAAAATGTAACAAAACATTTTTTTCAACCGAACCCTTTTCAACTATTTTTTGCTTCGGTTCAGGTTCGGTTTTGGGAAGAAAACATTGTTCTGCTCCGGTTCAAGTTCGGTCTTCTCAGTCTTCCGGTTTGCAGCCCTGATTCAGTGTCTTCATTATTTTCAAGATAGTATTTAAGAATAGTCAAACAAAATAAAAGAAAATGAACGTCAAATCCTTGGAATTTCCCAGCATATTTGATAAGGCTTTTTACCTTTTAATTTCTTAAATGTAAATTATGCTGAAACGTACCAACATCAATAAAAACCATAGCATCTTTGCATTTGAAAAAGTGCAAAGTTAAAATTTACAGTAGCGAGAAAAAAATCAAAAATTTTTGAACCGAACCTTAAGAAGGTCCCACAGGCAAATAATTTGACCAAATTTTGATGAAAAATCGACTAAATAGGCAAACTTAAGAAATTTTTCGGCTATTTTTGATCAAATTTGTTACGTATGGAACCATAGTTTTAGTATTAAGTTGTGCACAATTTGTAATAATGGCTATTTAAAGAAATTTTGATGAAAATTTGGGCAAATTATTTGCCTGTGGGACCTTAGCTTTAGCTTATTTACATTTGTGCGTTTGGGCAGATTCAATATGCGCGTCATGCGCGCCGTGGTGGAGCGGTCTCAAACTTCATTGCAAGGGTCCAAAGCAGTGTCCGGCAAAACACACATGCTTATTTTGCCTTTGCATGTGTGCGTTCAGACACGCGAGAGCGCTCTCAGTTAGCACATGTTTGTTAGTGCAAAAGAGAGCAGTGTACGCTCTTATAGTGTCTGTGTATCGACGCCGCTGCTACAGAGGATGGACGTCGCTACTTGTATACACAGTAAATTGAACGGTGCCGGACACTGGTTCAAAGTAAGTCGTATCGTGTTTTGTTTAACTGTCAAACATCTTCAGTTTGGTCTATAATTTAACCATGAATCGTCTTACAAACGAACAACGCTTGCAAATTATTGAATTTTATTATCAAAATGCGTGCTCTGTTAAGAAAGTTCATCGCGCGCTTCTTCCATTTTATGCTATTCGGGCTATTGTGACTAAATTTCGCACCAAATTTACATTGTTGGACATTAAACCACCAACACGCTTACGTAGAGTGCGAACTGAAGAAAATATCGCAGCTGTATCGGCCAGTGTTTATGATGACCATCAATTATCGATTCGTCGCCGTTCGCAGCAATTGGGCCTCTGTTACTCAACAACGTGGAAAATTTTGCGGAAGGATTTAGGTGTGAAGCCTTTCAAAATACAGCTGGTGCAAGAATTAAAGCCGAACGACCTACCGCAACGTAGAATTTTTGGTGAATGGGCCGAAGATCCACTTTTTTTTACCGCAAAATTGTGTTCAGCGACGAAGTTAATTTTTGGCTCAATGGGTACTGAAATAAGCAAAATTGTCGATTTTGGAGTGAATATCAGCTAGAAGCATTGCAAGAGCTACCAATGCATCCAGAAAAAGTCACAGTTTGGTGCGGTTTATGGGCTGGTGGCATCATTGGACCGTACTTCTTCAAAGATGAGGTGAGCGCTACCGTGAGATGATATCCAACAATTTTTTTGCTTAAAATGCAAGAGCTTGACTTGCATGACATGTGGTTTCAACAAGACGGTGCCACATGCCACACAGCACGCGCAGCAATGGACTTATTGAGAGGCGAGTTCGGAGAACATTATATTTCATGTTCGGGACCGGTAAATTGGCCGCCAAGATCGTGCGATATAATGCCTTTAGACTATTTTTTGTGGAGCTACGTTAAAGCTCATGTCTATACAGACAAGCCCGCTTCAATTGACGTATTGGAAGACAACATTGAAGCATTTATTCGTGAGATACCGGCCGAAATGTTGGAAAGAGTATGCCAAAATTGGACTAAGCGGATGGACCATTTGAGGCGCAGTCACGGTCAGCATTTGCATGGAATAATTTTCAAACATTAAATTATATGGACCGTACTATGGATTCAATTAAAGATTTAATGAATTTTTCTGAATTTTATGTGTTTTTTTTTTTAACTTTCCTATAGCTCTTAAAAAATCACCCCTTTTCTGCATGCCGCATATAGAAATGAGAAATGTAAACGCGGTATGCATCCTAAATTTTCGTGTACAATTTGCATATTTTTTTCCGGATTGTCTGCAAAAATTGGAATTGGGACTACTTTAAGGAGAACGAAATTAATTTACCAGAATAAATACAGATTTTTGATTTCCAAACAAATTCTGGTATTATTTGCCCACATTAATATGAAGAAATTGCGCACATATTCATTTGACTTATATTTAAATTGGGAAAGACGTGGGCCAAACCGATGTAAAATAATGCAACCTTAGTGCTGGCGGGACTCAAAGGCACGAGAAGGAGCTGATCTGCCCGAGGGCATCTCGACGACAACGTACAAGACCGTGGCAAGGATGACAATAGTATGATGGAGGCATAGGCTTATCCCTAATATGGCGACCTGGCTAAACAGGGCAGATGGATAGTTTACGTTCTACTTGACGCAACTTCTCATAGGAGACGGATGCTTGAAATTTTATCTTCACAGGTTCAAGCACGCGGACGACCCATATTGCTCAGATTATTATGGGTCTTAGGCCATTCGAAACGCAGAACATGTACAGAAAGCAGAACCAATTTAAGTATTCGAGTGGGGAGGACACTAGCCAATACTATGCTGGAAAATCTGATGTCCGCATAACGACTGATTCCAAATTATTTTCTTTAATAAGTATTCTTGGTGTTTCTGAGTAATATAACTGATTACTGATGTAGGTTTTTCTACTTCTTATTTGATCAATTCTAAAGAGGGATTGGTAAGAAGTTTTTCCGTTTCTACTTTTGCCCAGCTATCTGACGATTCTTTTGTGGGATATTCCGCACAAGGACGTTCGGTTTAGAGATGAAATAAAAACATATGAAGATGTTTTCATCGAAAGCTTGAAAATGATTAAGAGTTGGCTTCGATTCATATCTTCCGAGGCAACCAAACAGTAAAATAAGGCACTTAAAAGGGGAAATCGGCATCAAGGATTTTAGCAACTTAACATTCTGGCCAGGACAGTGCATCTACCAAAGAATTAGGTGATAAAAAATTGTGATCATACCTTATGATATTTATATGTATCCATACTCCTTTCCATTTACTGCTTGTCATCATCCATTGCTACTGCAATGCTGTTCTCCTTGGTCACCACCAAATGATTGTAGCCATGCTCGTTCAGTGAGACCCTAAGATTGTCATTGATACTTTTCGTATACGTTTTATAGATCTTAACCTTCTCACAGAAATCCACCCAAAAAGTTATCCTCATGTTCGGGCTCCAGATTGAAGATCTTCTTGAAGTTGTCATAAATGCCCGTGGATACTTTACGTATAATTTGTGCCTTCTCTTTGAATTCCACCTCATCGGACAGATCCATTTTCCACAGGTCTAAATTGCCCACATATCGTCGAAGTCGTCGCATAATGTCCACACATTCGGGATTGCGCAGCAGCATCAATTTGGTCAATTCCATGTCCTTCAATTGCTCAAGAACTTCCAAACACTTGCCGACATTGGCGCGCCGCAAGCCCAAACATTCGCGCAATTGTTGGGAGAGTGTTATGAAATCTCGCTCCATGAACAGGGCATCTTCATGCTCAATTAGCTCCTCAATGAAACGTACCGCTTCCTGTTTGGGTATCTCGGTGCGTGTGGGCTCGATGACAATACGTTCTGGCATGGATTCCGGTTCGATTTGTCCCGACTCGAGCTTGAGCTTAAGCTCAATGGCCTCTTTGCGGGATTTCTCCATCCAGGCTTGCTCGACGGCGGCGTTTTCAAATTTCTCCGGCTTTTTGTAATTGATATTGATGCCCAGACATTTGGCCGTAGGCATATAGACCATGAGCAAATCGTTTTGTATATACTGCTGGTGGGAGAGGAGAGCGGAGATTAAACAAAGGAGTTGTTTGTGCAAGGATAACGGTTACCTGACGTGAACGCTTTTGAATGGGTGTTACGGCCGCGGTGGGTTTGGATTTCTTGGACTTTTTATTGGTGGCTGTGGCGGCGGCGGCTGCATCATCCGCATTAATACCTTCCGGTGGCACACGCTTCTTTGGCGGTGGTGGCTTCTCAGTAGCTGCCGCAGCACTGGCTGTGCTCTTCTCGGTGTCCCCATCCACATGTTTGTTTGCCACCTTTGATTTGCGCTTGCTTGTCTCGGTTTCAGTTGCAGGCTCCTGCGTGTCTGCCGGCTCCTGCGGCGGCTTGGAAGTGGTGGGTGCCGCATCAGCGGCATCCTCTGCACTCGCCAAATCGATCGGGGCCGAATCCTCTCCCCGCAATGCGCTCTCAATCTGATCAATTGCATCGCTAAATTTGGCCCGTCTCATATTCTTGTCATTGGCAAACTTCTCCTTGTTGTCCACGTAGGTGAACAAATCCTCCAGCTTAATATTGGCGGTCTCTCCGGTGCCGTAGAAGTAAACATTGTACTTTTTGTTGTTGTACTTGGTGATCTTGGCCGGCCAAGCCGGATAGCCCTTGACTTTGGCGAACACCAAATCGCCTATATTAAACGTTTTGCCAGCCTTTTCTTTACCCATGCTTGCCAGTGGAGTTGGACAAATGTGCAAAATCTTAAATTGTATTCAACCAGGAGATTTTCTTGGCGTCTGCTGCTGCTTGGCTCGCGCTTATTGCTTGGGCTGCCAACTTGTTGCGAATGCCAAAAAAAAATCCGTGGAGAAAACCTGCCGACTTATTATAGCTAGTTTATAGCCCGTTTCTCATTCCCAACGGCGAGAGCTGCCAACTCAAAGTAGCAAACGGTCTCACTGATAAGCCACTTATCGATAGCACGGAAATTATCGAGCCGTTACAAAAGAAATTAAAAAATATTTAGCGAAAAATGTTTCAACATAAATTTCAATTACAAATATCAACATATAATGATATTACTAAGGCTTTGCTACGCTTTTTGTAGATACGACGGTGGCGCTCCTTCGACAAATGCTGAGCTCAGATCAAATGGAGTCTCAATATAATATATCAGTATTACTGACACGCTGAAGGTGTTGACAGTTTTCTGCGAGCTCTGACTAGGATAATATGTGATCTGAAACATGGAGTTTCATATAATATAGGTTTTTGCATATTTTGCATATTTTAATATGCAAATATGCAATTTATGCAAAATAGTTTTTAGCGTACTTACATAATTTTTCAATAAAAAATTAGATGTGTGCAATCAGAAATTAAATCCGACAAGCGGTTCAAAATATGCAAATATGCAAAATCCGCTGTCTAATAATAATATAACATAAAAGAGATCATTTTGTGTTTCAGATACGTTTTCAGTGTGATCATAATAATAGGTACACTTCATGTGTTGGTAAGAAAAAAATGTTAATTTCCATTTTGTGTTCTTTTTATACCCTGTTCTCATTAAAAATGAGAAGAAGGGGATCATGAAGTTGTGCAAATGTATGTAACAGCCAGAAGGAAGCTCCTCCGACCCCATAAAGTATATATATTCTTGATCAGCATCAACAGCCGAGTCGATTTAGCCATGTCCGTCCGTCCGTCTGTCTGTCTGTATGAACGCGTCGATCTCAGAGACTGTAACAGATAGAGCCACAATTTTTGGCATGTATGTAGGTGTATACTGTACCCACATCGAGTTTGTTTCAGATTTGGAAAATTCCTCCTCCTCCATCTTTAAACAGCGAAAAACTGTCTTTCTCTCTGTATAAACGCGTGGATCTCACAGACTATAAGAGGTGGAGCCACAAATTTTCGCATGTATGTAAGTGAATACTGTACCCAGATCAAGTTTGCTCCAGATTTGGCAAATTCCTCCTCCTCCTTCTTCTAACCGCGAAAAACTGTCAGAGCTACAATTTTTAAGCTTGAACCTAGTGACTTAATATATATTCAGTAAGGCCCAATATCAGTCTATTCTGTATACCACTATAAGATCCGAGCAAAAATTTATGGGACCCTTCCCATAATTCTTGTTTATTTAAAAACGAGAAAGGCAAAGCTAACTTCGTCTGTACCGAAGTTTTGATACACTTGAAATAGCTTGTCTCAACGGTTAGCGACTTCGACCAAACTTCGCAGATCAGCTTAAAAACATTACATATTACCCATGACCGTGTTCGAGAGCAGTAATATTGAGAACAAACCAGTTTTTCTCACAAAAACCCATTTTCCGAACGAACATTTGTATGGCAGCTACAAGAAGTAGTCATCCGATCCGGTCGGTTCCGACATATTAGCAGCGTGCAGTAAAAAGAAGACCCTGTGCAAAGTTTCAGCTCGATAGCTCCAAAACTGAGGGACTAGTTTGCGTAGAAACAGACAGACGGACAGACAGACGGACGGACAAAGCTTAATCGACTCAGCTCGTCATGCTGATCAAGAATATATATACTTTATGTGGTCGGAGATGATTCCTTCTATGCGTTGCAAACTTCTGGGCAAAATTATAATACACTTTTCAAGGGTATAATGAATGCTTTGCCAATTTCTTTTTTAAATCTCCCCACAAGTTTTCAATGGGGTTAAGGTCGGGGGATTGGCTTGGCCACTTCAGAACGTCAACTTTTTGGTCCTCGAAAAATTGAGATAACAGCCTTGATGTGTGTTTAGGATCATTATCTTGCTGAAATACCCAACGTAATGGCATATTTTCCTCAGCATACGGTACCATAACTGTTTGCAATATGGATTTGTACTCTTCAGCATTCATTTTGTTCGTAGTCTGATAAATTGGACCTACGCCGTACCAGGAGAAGCAACCCCATACCATTATAATGCCAACTCCATGTTTGACTGTTTTTTTTTTGTAAACCGTGGATGGAATTCCTTTCCATTAGGGCATCAAACATTCCTTTCACAGTCATTCCCAAACAAATTAATCTTGGTTTCATCGCTCCATTATCAGGGGTGTCCTGGAAATCTCTAGAGATTTTCGTATAAACGTTTGAACTTCGAACTAAACTGCTACTATTTTATATGCGAAGTGCCAAGAATCCGACAGCCTACTAGATTATGAGGAGGGAAAACCGTACGCATCAAATCTACTTAGCTTTTAGCAGGCGGTTTCAAATCGCTTAACTTTTGTCATCTAATCTAGTAGGCGGGCATATTTGAACCCCTTAACATATAAATTCAAACAGCTTTAATATGAAATGACAACGTTTACACGAAAACCTCTAGAGATTTCTGGGACACACCCGAATATGTTTCTCCTTTTTTTCTCCCCGGTGCATCCTACCCAGTCTTTGTGGTCCCTTGCAAAAGTTTGCCTCATGGTGATATTTTTTTGCGCATAAGTGGGACTTTTCTGGCAATTCTTCCTGGTAGGTTGGCATCTTGTAGTCGTCTTCGGATAGTTGGAGCACTAACTGAATTCCCAATTTCAGCTGCAATAGCCTTCGATGACTTAAATGGGTCCTTTTTGCTCAAAGATACTATGTAGTGGTCAAGGGTTTCTGTTGTTTTTTGTGGCCTTCCACGGGTTTCCTGTCTTGGTTTTCTTTCTAATGCATTTTTAACAAAATTATGAGACCTGTTCATTAATTTGGCGATGGCTCGTAAAGATTTGCTTTCCTTATTCGGACTAAGAACCAATCTAGCTTCTTCTTTAGTACAATGAGAATTTCGACCCATTTTTTTCTAAAAAAAAAATTATTGTTTAATTCTCTGTATTGACAGGAGCTATACTTAATTTACCTTTAGTTACCAAAAGACCTACCTATTATTATGATCAGGCGAAATGTGTGGTGGACTCGAAATTTATAGAAAAGCTTTGATATACGGGGCAGCCCCTCTTTCAACTCTTTGTCACAGTGTGGCCAGACATTGACAACAACAAAAATCCAAAAATTAAAAAGTTGTCAACACTAAAAGTACGAAAAAACCATCTATAATTAAAAAATTCCTGTGTACCTATTAATATGATCAGGTGTGTAACTACACGCTACGCCACTGGCTGGTGATGGTGACGCCAATGGCAATGCACTACCCCCAGTAGTTGTCCCTACGTGCCCGATTTTTGTCCAGGTGGTGAAAATGGTGGACGTGGACTTCTCAAGCGAGATGGTTAGGTGTTTCTTGCTGAAAAGAATGATGTGATTCGAGGATCCAATTGTGTGTAATGCCCTGTGTGTGTGTGTGTGTTGTGGCTTTTGGCATTACATTGACCGAAATTAAAGATGTTTCTCGCTTAATTTAAGCAATTTCTCACGCATTAACCAATTTCAAAACAAAAAGCAAAGCGATCAAAAAATGTTCAGGTAAATTCAAATGATTTTAAGTAGCCTTCCATTTGATGTCTTTTAGCCGTATTCGCCCGTACGTTGCCAAAAAAACAACCTCATTTCACCTCACCCACACAGGTTCACACCTTTACGCACCTCAAAGCCCAACTCACCACATCCAACGGAAAGTATTTCGTCTACAAATTCATTCGAGTTCAGTTCAGTCGTCTCTTGCTCGTTGGCACAGACAATTAACATTATTTTCCTCCCCCAAAAACAAAGAAAATTCAAATTGTTTACAAAAAAAAAAAAAGAAAATTGAAATAGTTTTCATTTTCGCTCTGGAATTTGTGGAATTTTTATATTGCGGCGCGTAAAATTGGGTAATTGAGTGGCGTAAATTATCGGGCAACGGGATATAAACATGCAGCAGATAATAGCCGATCCCACCGAAACTGTCGGGCACATTAAACTCAGGGGCAATGTGCTGAAGAGTGTGCTCTATGATATGGATGAGAAGTGAGTCACCTGCGGTATGCAATTCGATTAACCTTAACTAACCCCGCGCGGAAAATAAGCGATTTACATTTGTAAGGTAAAAGCCAAAGTCAAGGTCATTGTGGCGCTTATGTCACGCTAACCCCCAAGCTCACCTTAAATGGGGTCTAAGTGGGTGTATTTTTGTATACATATGTGACATCATGGAGCAAATAATGACACAAATATGGGTAAAGGTGTAAGTGGAGCAGTAAGGGAGAAGCCGAAAAAAGGAGGAGGAAACGGCAGGCAAGCAAAAGAATTTAAAACCCTTGCTACCAGAAGGCATTGATTCATGATCGTTAGGATTTTTGAAGGTATATTAACTGATCACTCTCCTAATAGGGCCTAGTTTGGAGAATATTCTGTTTCTAAATAAAAATAACTATTTGCATACATAAATAAAATCATTTGGATTAATTCTAAAGAGGAATGAAGATTTCCTTATATAAGTTTTAAGCCAAAATATGGAACCTACTCAAAGAAAGTCACGCTGTACTTCAAAGCCATTGGTCAGAAGAAATAATATTTCAAAAATTATGAGGAAGATAAAAAAGAAAGGGTTGAAATCAATATTATCAAGCAATTGAAGTGGTTAAAGCGATATATTACTTTAATATTGAAGTAGAATGAGGAAAATAAAAGGTGAAATAACGCCCCTGGGTGACAGCGGATATGGAATTTAGATGTTTATTTCAGATGGGGTTCCAAATTTGACATGTTTCAATATTCCTACAATATTACAATACCACACAGGATAAAAAAGATCCCCGAAGAATGGATATACGAAATATCCACTTTAAGATCCATTTTTTAAATATCCTTTTACAGTTTTCATAACACTTGCTGCAGAATTTTGTCATTTTCAGGAAGATTTGTTTATTGAGCTGCTGTATGGATAAATAATGATGTTTCACCCACCCAGATACCACCCAGGTGACATCCCTGACCCCACCAAGATTCCTCCCAAATACCACCCAGATCCGATTCAGATCTCATCCAGATCCTACATACCACTCAGATCCCAACCAGATCTTTCCCAGAGCCCACCCAGTTATCTCCCTCAATAAACGCAAAGAAAGCAGTTAAAGGTTGAGGGAAATTCAATTTTATGGCTTTAAACAAATTCTCTTAACTTATTTTAAAACCACACCTCAAAACTTAAGGACTACAAGCTCATTGGAGTCATTCAACGCGTTATTGGGAAGGAAGTAACAAAAGCATGGCAGATTTTATAAGACTTGGAAATAATTCGGGACTACGAGTGCAAACGAAGGGGTTTTGAGTGCCCTAACCCAGAATCGCAAAAAAACAGCGAAATATAGAAAACAAAACTCTGGAATTGAGCAAAAATTTAGACAGAGGGATAATTTCCCTTGAAAATTTCTTTAACTGATGATGATGATATTGAAGATTCTGATTTGAGATTAAACCAAACGGTTGAAGTCTTTACTTGCATAATATGTGTGTAAAGTCCGAGGGACGTGGTATTAAAGTCATGTCATCATTTCAAAATCTGTTCGGAGTGTTATGAAAAGTTATGTAGAAAAAGCAACAAAAAAAGAAACAATTATGCCCATATGGCAGACAAATAAAAAGTTGATAGAGTAGAGACCACAAAATTCTGAAAGGGTATGATGGTACTACAAAAACCTTCCCTGGGTTTGGTCTGGTTAGCTGCCGTTCCCTTTTTATTGCACTTTGAAGTTTTAAGCTTATGATTGGGACTTGTAACTCCATATCTCGTAAACTATTTGGAATTTCGCTTTGATTTCTTAAAGGAAATTGTTGTTCCTGACTTGGTTCACAAAACAAAGCAAGTCAAAAAAGAATTACCAAAATGTCGCAAAATCATTATGTTTTCCCCTCATTTTGTACTGTTTTTCAATTTTGTTTTCAAACTGTCTCGAATTTGACTAAGCAATGCAGGACGAAATCGCAGCGTAGACCTAAATAAGCAAACGGTTAGAACTTACCAACTTCATTCAATTGGTCCTTCGTATAGTTACGCGCCCTTAAGCAAGTATAATTTCAACTAAAACTCGAAAAATGACAATTTTTGGTAGCAATTGGCTGACACAATCAAAAAATTCGATTGTTTTGTATTAAATCAATATAATAGTGATAAAATTATAACTGAAAAATTGAATTAAAGAAATTTAATTTTTTTTACTTTTTACCGATAATATTCGTTTTTTTCGAGTTCTTATGACAGTTTTTCTATATGAAAGAGTACTTAAATGAAGTTTGTTCGTGCTAACGGTTTGATTATTTTGGTCTAATCAAGAACTTTTACCTTTATTACTCTTCCACATTTGTAACGGGTTTCAAGATAAAGATGAAAAACTATAAGAAAACTGGTCAAAACTTAGTTTTTTGAACAACTTTTGTAATTTTAAGTATAAAGATGTAATAATTTTGTTTTGCTACAAAGAAATGTTTTGTAGGCCCAGCCAAGAACAACAACATTGCTAAAGACATAAAAGTAAAAATCAAAGTAGTTTACGAGATATACAAAGATAGTTACGAGATATGGAATCGAATTACTCTTAAGCTGAATAGTTTAAAGTTTAATGGTGAAAAAGATTGAGTGACAAAAGTTTATAAGGAAAACCTCTTTCAATTTTTGATAGATAGTTTATAGCAAAAATCAAATTGGGTTACCGATTTTGAAATTGCAGTTTTTGCACAAATGTAGCACATCCTGTGGTAGACTTCTCCATAAAGAGAAGAAATCTTCTTTGAATCATTTAGAAATTTCATAATTTGTGTTTGGTGTGTGTTATTTTAAGATCCCCCGCACACAGACAGTGGAGCAGAGCACAGCCTATCCGCTTCAAGCGTATAAACTACTTTTAGCTTCGTATGCATCGCACACAGAGAGCAGATTGCAAGCGAGGAACTGATACAAAAACCGTTATTTTTAATGTGTGTTTGTTGTTGGATTAATACAACATTTTTATAATTAATTAAATTTGATTAATAGAATTTCACCCTTTTTTGATAAGATTTCTATTTTAAGGCTGGTTTCCAGAACTCACGAACATTAATTTGAATACCGAGCCTTATGAAGATTAGAGTCTTCTTCTAAAAATTAATACTAAGAGAAGACCTCAAAACTGTAAAAAATAAAACGTAGGTCTCAGCATTCTTAAACTTGATATTCCTAAAGATATTTTGTTACTATTCGATTACTACTGCTAGAAAAAATTGATTTATTTTGATATAACTTTAACTCCGATAAGACTAATGTGAAATTAAAATATTCAAAAATGGCAGAACCGTAAGAAATGTTTAGTATCAATATGAAACACTTTGTAAACGACGGATTTTTTCGCTTTGCGGGTTATTATCTATACACCATTTACAGGCGCGTTTTCATTTAAACACGGTTTACTATTTACAATGTTTATATGGGTGTATTCTGTCTGTCTTGCCCATTATATTTACAGCACCTGTCTTCGTTGTTCTGTCTGTCTGTTTACTACTCTCAGTCTCGTGTGACCTTTGTCTCTCTCTCTCCCCTTAAAAAATACCTTAAAGCGATTTAAAATTTAATTTGAACAAAGTCTTCATTTGAAATATCAATTTAAGTAAATGATAATGTTTTCGACCAGACAGTTAATACTTTTCGCAAAATGGTATAAAAAATTAGAATTTTAAAAAAATTCATATTAAGAAATTTTATCTTTTGTTTTCTCTGTGTTCCACAATTCGAAGTTTTTCGAAGGTCTTATTTGCACCAACGAAAATACAAATTTGACAGCGGAAAGGCAGAAATAAACAAGCATTCTTGTTTGCTAAGCTTTTGGTGTGCGCGCTCTCTATGCACTCAGTGTGTTTGATTTCAAAAGCGGATAGGCTGTGCTCCGCTCCGCTTTCTGTGTGCGGGGGGCCTAAATCACGATGACACTGCCTTTCAAACAAGTCCATGATGACTTATAGTGACATTTATTGGTTTGTTTTTCGTATTTGAATAAAATGTGACATATTCTATGGTTTTTTTGGGCAAACAAATTGTTTATTCTCGAAGAAAATATTTTACAATACAAACAAACAAAGGTTGTTTTATTTTCTAGTTGGAAAACCTGCAAACCTCTGAAACTTGAACTCAAACCTATTGAAACGCTTTACGTTAGATCCGCATTAAAAGCATATTAACTAATTATTTATTTTGAGTTTTGAAACAAGGCTTTAAAAGGATCCTTTGGCTTTGTTGGTTAAATAATTGGCTTTATATTTTAAGAAATTTCAGCAAGCCGGCCATTAATTCAAATTTCAAAATTTAGGAATAATGGTTAATAGAAGAGCATCTTTAGTCTTTACTTTTTTGTGTATAGAAGTAAAAATAGATGTATGGCGAAACCATTCTTAATCGATCATAATATTTAAAGATTTTTCCACTGTGTACCATCTGTGGATTCCCAAAAACAAAAGTATGTACACCTACCGATTGAAATTGGAACATATGGCCATATTTACGACATGCATCTAATGCACTTCTGATCTAAATTCTATGGCAAATTCCTTTCCTACATTTCGTTGCACATTTGGCTGTTGTCCTATTTTCGAGTATTTCATCTAGGAAATCAAATAATGTGATTCTTTATAATTTGTATAAATTTATTTTGCGTGGCCATTTTTCTTCTTCTTTGTTTTTGGCATTCATTATCGGAAGGCCCTGACTCTGACAATTGAATTCAAGGACAGAATAATTGCAAAATGAACAAAAAAAATAAGTTATTTATCATCAACAAGACTGAAATCTGTCAAAAATTTCTTTTGGCAACAGGAATAAATTGTTATTTTTTTTTTCAACCTTGAGGTAAATGATTCAAATATCTAGACAAAAATCGCTTAGGTATACGAATCATTAACCCATTTCCCTTCTTTATTGTCATGTTGTTGAGCAAGTCCAATTTTATCCCAGTTTTGAAAAACAAATTAATATTTATCTGTAAATTAAGAGGTTCTAAATATAAATGGAAAAACAAATTGTTTGAATATTAAAAGAAGAGAAAAAACCAAATTCATTGTGTGCGAAATATTTTAATTTTGTGTATTTTTTTCAATTTGGAGATAGGTACATATACGAGGCCTCTGCTCAGCTGCTGCTTGGCTTGGTCTAGTGAAAGTGCTCGATGATTAATTTTGGCCAGTTGCCAGCGGAATTTGTGATTATTATTTAATGACGACGAAAAGGCACCGTAAATATGCAACAAGAAAACACACAAAAACAAAAAACATATTGAATTTTTATAAATAAATATGTTTGATTTTACATTTACATTCCTTGGTGTTGGCGCAAAGCTGATTTTAGCGGAGGGTGTTGATAGACACAGGAAGGTGTCAAGGAAAATTAAGCACTTTTCATTTGATGTGAGCTGTCAACAGAGTGAGTGGAGGCCTGGTAGTTGAGTGGAAGACGGGAGTGGGGGGAACTTGGATTGAATGTGTCATAGTTTTTCAGCTATTGCAAGACCTTTGGAGTGAAATTTGTTTGTATCATTTTTAGAAGATTGTTCGTCTGAGAAATTGATTTATTTCCCTGATTCTTTGGTTAACTTTTTATACCCTTAATCCGGTCTAAATGTACCGAAAACGTGTATTTTCGTTCTCAATAGTAGGGTTAGTCCGTTATTTTCTTATACCCAAAAGAACGTATATTTTGAGACCTATTTTCTAATTTTAAGAACTGTCCGTTTTTGCTTTTGGAACGGATAAAGACCGTTAGCATTAATAAGCGACAAAATGGTATAAATATATTGGACATCAATTTATCAGTCGTCCTCTTTTTCTTTTCGTGTGTTCTCTTCTCAAGTTTAAATCTGTAAAAGTATTAAAATCATTATAAATATAAATATTTTGTTATTTTATCAACGCTTTTACTTTGATCAATTCATTTCCAAATTCATTCATAACTTGACAAGTAGAGGCGCCGAGTTTAAGGCACAAACAGCTGATTCAATGGGTTCCACGTCTATTCAACACAAAACAATTTCAACCCGTCAATTTGAAATATATTTTCGACTGCATTTAGAAATCCTTTTTCATAATTAGTGATGTTCACGGATGATCCGGCCTCATAAAATTTCCAGAATCTCGAATCTGCATCAGAATTCTGTTGTAAAGTTTCTCAGTTTTGTTTGGCGCTAGAACATAAACTAGTGCCCTATACTCAGACGAGATAAATTTTTAGTTTAGTACGATATTTCACATGAATAGAAAACGAAATAAATAAGATTTAAGAAACGTATTCAGATTTCGTACTGTACAAAATTGCATGTGATTCACTGTACAAACTAAAAATGTATCTTATCTGGGACTGGGTATTTTGGGAACTGTGCGAAAAGTCCCGTCACACATTCATGTTTTGCATTTTGAGAGGTTATCAAGATTTCGTTGTGTAGCAAAGAATACAGATAATTATCGCCGTTAAATGCTTTCGTAAACCTTTCTGAAGGGATTAATTCTGCATTTGTTGCTGGTGCTATCATTTGTGAAAAAGTCAATAGGGTCTCATTTCGCATTTTGGTTTTGCCTGCGTGCCATTAGAAGGGACGTTTGCATACAGCAAAAGGAACATGCTTGAAAAAGAACTCGTTAATCGTTCGTCCCCTTCCCTTTTGGTTCCTTCCGCGTCCGCCAGGACGTGTGTTTCTTTCCTTCTTCGTTTTCATACAGATTGTATGCCGTTTTTTATACTGCAAAAATTGGTAGCAGCGGTCGTTTTCTAACACAGGCAAACAGAGGAACTCTGGAATTTTACGAAAACTTTCCAACACTATCATTTTATATGGAGTTGACACACGTCCGAATCGATTAATAGCCTATTCCCACTATAATTACATATCTCGAAATGTACATATATTTTTTCGAGCGTTTCCATATGATATGTACATATTTTACAGTGTCGTGAACATGTGAATGGCAAGTTGATAATTTGAATTTAAAATGAATTGGGTATGACATCTTTAAGCTAAGTTCTAGAGAGCTAAGATCAATTAAATCAACTTATATATTGCGAGACATTATTTTATTGTGATCCTATGAATAAATCTCAAATAGACAAAACGCATTTAACGCATTTTTTTCTCAAATAATGTCAGCTATGCCATGTCTTGTCCAAAATTCTCGTTTAAGGTGGAAATTTATGAGTGTTTTACTGGGCGTAGCTTAACGCGACCAAGTTCCTCTCCCGCAGATCTATGAGCACGAATTCATATAAGTCCTTCACACAGATTTGCTTTTAAGAACTATTAAGACAAATGCTTCATTTTAAAAATAAAACCGTACACATTTAAAATTAGCGCTTACCCGATCGCATCCCCCCTACCCACTACTCTGATATTTTTTCCCATGGGAAATATGTTACATATTGTTTGATAGTTTGTCTGAGTACTAAGCTAAACAAAAACGAGAGCGTAGTAGGCTATTCACACTGAGGCACATTTGACATCTAACATCATTATCAAAGATGTTCCATAAGCATTTGCCGTGCCAAAATTTGATCATCATTCCAACATCAACTGGCGATGATCCTATTTTACTTCGTTTCAATCAGTATTTTCACGATAGTTGGTCCATCACTAAAAACTTGTCATTCACTGAGAAACATATACAATGTCAACGCAAGGGAATGACACAATATGCATAATAAATTTAAAAATATAAAAAATTCCAAACCATCAATGGTCAGAAACAGACGTTGGATTATTAAGTTAAGACAGACATAAGTTAAGACATATTCGACGGACCCATGTTTTTTATTTAAAAAATCAAAAAAAAAAATAAAAATTTGGCGGTTGGCAATCTTAATCATTTAATTTGTTCCAAGTAGATTTGTTTACATCAATTTTTTGAATATGATATCTCTCAAATGGCCGCCTCTGGCGTTGATGGCGTATTGTGCCCTTTTTGCAGCATTTTCCATCGATTTCGCCAACATTTCGGCCGGAATAGCGGCTATTTCTTCACGAATGTTGTCCTTGAGCTCTTCTACGGTCCTTGGCTTGTTAACGTAAACCTTTGACTTCAAATATCCCCACAAGAAGAAGTCAGGCGGCGTCAAATCGGGCGAACGCGGTGGCCAGTCCAAATCACCACTTTTCGACATCAAACGGCCCGGAAACAATTTCTTCAGAAAATCGATTGTTATGCGACTTGTGTGCGGTGGAGCGCCGTCTTGTTGAAACCAGAACTGCCTCATACGCTTTCGACGAATAATTGGCATCACAAAATTGGTCATCATGTCGCGATAACGCTCCTGGTTGATGGTAACAGCATGGCCATTTTCATTTTGGAAGAAAAACGGCCCAATGACCGTTTTCGCACTAACGCCGCACCAAACTGTGACTTTTTCGTCATGAAGAGGCACTTCTTGAATCTCCTGAGGATTTTCAGTGGCGTAAATACGGCAATTTTGCTTATTTACGGTCCCATTCAATGTGAAATGTGAAAATGTGAAATTTTTTAAAAGCACGTTGAGTTTTCACAATTGACTTGTTCTGTTGAATGTAAATTTCAACTATTTCAGAGCGCTCGCGTGGCGTGTATTGTTCCATGGTAAAAATCTGCTTGGACTGACGCTTCAAACGCGGTATGTCATTAAGCGATCTGACATCTCTGTCAAAAGTTATGGCGTTGCCAGATGGGTCCGTCGAATATGGACAACCCTGTACATGTTTTGACCTTATTGCATTAGTTGCGGAACTCATATCTGGTGATATTATAGAGTTCCTTCCATAGCTGTCGGATTGTGGCACCCACATTCCTGGAAGCAATAGCAGGCCACCAGCAAAAGGAAGCGGAGTTTGTAAGCATAGCGAATGAGCGGTTGGAGTTGCAAAGGAAGCAAAGAGATCTGCGTAAAATGCTTCGGAGGATAACAGAGGGAATCCAGTAAAACCATTTGTGCCGAAATAACAAATCTGAAAATAGCGAATCCTATGTCTTCCGCACCTGAAGAATAGTCAGCAGTAGTATTAAATTGGTGTTTCTGCCACCGTGGCTCATTTGAGGAAAGTTTCCAAGTTTTATAGCTGAAACTGTTGTGGACATTTAAGGTACTATGCAACATACATCAGTGGGATGGAGTTGCGTCTCGTTTTCTCTCAACACTTCAAGCCTGCTTACAAGCATTAATTAGGTTGATTCCATCCGAATGCTGTCTTTAAAAATGCCAAGACTCTTCTAAAATATAAAAGTATAAAATATAAGGATGTAAACGAATGGCACGAATACCACTTATAAACATCCAAGCGCTTCTTGGTATGTGCAGATTCCTGCCTCTCATGGTCAGCAGCTCCTCTTCATTTTCGATCTTGGCAAATAATGCATTATTGACTAAATCTTCTATAAGCTGCCGATTTAGAAGTTGCTATTTTTGAGCAACAGATCAAACAACCACCAATTGTTCTTAAAAATTCATTTTAGCAATTCTTTTTTTGGAATTTTTAAATTAACTTCGTCGACTGAAGATGTTAGATGTGAGATGTTGTTCGTCTGAATCGCTATTTCACATCACCAAAAAATTCCATGCGTTCCGCTGAGATAAGCCTATAAGTTATAGTTAGCCGTGCCCAACTTCGATATACCCTTTACTCAATAGAAGAAATGTTTAATCCCCTATTTGTGTGCCTGAGGGGGAAAAGCCGAAAAGTATGCAAAAAAAAATGTTAATTCGGCTATTTATTATCCGATCTTTATGAAAATTTAAATAGAGGCGGGAGTGGGCGTGGCCAAAATATGAAATAAAATTGATCTGCGTGCAGACAATAGGCGTCTACTTTACAAATTTGGTTGGTCTTCTAGTCTCTGATATCTAGGTGTTCATACAGACAGACGGACATGGCTGTTCTTTCCAAGGTTGTAAAACCGGTCCTGAAATGAACCCTTAAGAACTGCTTTGGTTCGGATTTTTGGGGTGGCTCGAATCGGACCATGAGCTAAACCTACTAAAATATTGAACTACCGATTCTGTTTCAGTTTTGGAAAAGGTACAAAAAAACACTTACGTCAATTTTATCATATCCAAATAACAGTCAAGATGTGACAATCTAAAATAAACCTCGGTTCCCTATATACATAGATGGTAAAGCTACCCTTTCGCTTGCCCTAGTAGATGTCGTATAAACGATTACAAAATTGTATTTGATTCATTTGACTCTTCCCCCGAACCTAAGTCTTTTAAACAAGTTGCGAATTATCAGAAATCATAAATCGAATATAAATAATCAGGCCTGTTTTTGATTTCGATCAATTCAATGGGACCTTAGCTTCAGAAATGAAAACTTTCACAAATTCCAATCAATCGAATTCGGAAACAAGAACAAGTCTTGTGACGCATCAAAACCATAATTGATATACAATTTGGTTTAAAATAAAGAATTCTACCTGTTGATGGTTTCGAAAACAATTATATAAAATTCCTTTTATGTGTTTGGTCAATTTCTGAACACATCTAATGCGCAATATTCATTTATCTTTTTGTTTACCTCTTGAAACAATTTTTGTTATTAATCAAGTCTATTTTTACGTCTTTTGTCTATTTTATATTCACTGAAGAAACTAATTATAAACGAAATATTGTATGTAGCTGGGCACAAACATATGTTTAATGTCTTGTACCAGATACCCACGTAGCTGGTTCCTAAGCCAAAAAACAATGACGTTGTCTAAGATAAATACGCTCGGGTTGGAAAAACAACGTAGGCGATGGGTCATTCATAAAATTTTACGTATTTGTTGTTGTTTAAATACCGAAACGTATTTATGGCTGTTATTTTATCGGTTTATTTACCTTTTCTATTTGCAGTATCACAAAGACGAAGGATCTGCACACACCTTATCCGGGCATTTCACGTTTGACGCCCAACTTGTATTTATGCGGTGCAGCGGCAGTGGTGCCAGCCTATATGGACAAACTGGGAGTGAGCTGCATTATTAATGTGGCACCAGAACTACCCGATACTCCACTCTCCAGCCTAACCAATCCTCTCTATTTACGCATTAATGCCCAGGATCGTTCGGAGGTGGATTTGTCGAAACATTTCGATGAAGTGGCCGATTTAATTGAAGAGGTGCGCCTCAATGGAGGTAGCTCCTTGGTACACTGTGTGGCTGGTGTGAGTCGCTCGGCCTCACTTTGTCTGGCTTATCTGATGAAACATGTTGGCTTGAGTCTACGTGAAGCCTACAAGCATGTACAGTCCATACGTCCACAAGTGAGACCCAATTCGGGATTCTTCCAGCAGTTGCGTTCCTATGAGCAGCAATTGCATGGTCATTGTTCGGTGGAAATGATTTACTTTGCCTCCTTGGATAAGGAAATTCCGGATATTCTGGAGCCCGAGTACAGAGCCATGGAGGAATTTTATCAAAGATATCGCAGCTCTTTAAAGAAGCGTTAAGTTTCTTTAAGGAACTAGGTTTAAGAAATTCGATTTATATGTGATATGCTTGCACTAGTGTGGGGTCAATTGCTGACTCTTTATGGTTCAGTTGTTCACTTTAAACACCCTTTTTTTATTAGTTGCTGAAATCTCTCATTTTCACACTGTTTGATAAGTTTTTCAAGTAAGAAACTAGTAGAAGAACTGAACAATAAAGAGCAATTGAAGCAGAAAACAACCCACCACTGGAGTGTACATTAGCTATAAGGCTTCAATGCTGAACTATGAATAAATTGTATTAGTATGCTTTAGTTTTCGGTTTTTAATTTCAATTGAATCGCAAGAATTCACTAGAAGGCGTATATGCTGTAATGATACTTTCCCTGGTTCACTGAAACTTGATTTCCTTTTTGTATAGGTGGATTGTGGCTTTGGATCCTCGATCCGTGTCCCGATGTTTTGTGCCTTCTAAGTTCCCCGCGAAATGGGGATCGATATCGTGTCTGTATATTCTTTTACTTTGAAAGTTTTTTAAGGCTATTAAGTTTATCTTAGTTGTGACTTCTTATTGTTGGGATCTCACTCTGGGTAGATTATCCATAGCTTCTTGTTCACGGCTTCTTCCGTCGCTACTGTACTTCGGAGCGTACCCGCACCGACTGGATTCGGTAGAGGGCGTTCCTAGCTAAGAACGAGCGGCTGGTCAGTTGTCACCGAGCACCTGCTGTGCACGCGTGCGCGACGCGTTTCTTTGAGTGGAGCAAGCCGGCAAGAGGTACGCGATTAAATTCTGTTTAAGACTCGGTAAATCTGCGAAAGAGACGTTTGATATGATCAAGCAGGCTTACCCAGATGTTGCTTTAGCAAAGAAGTGGTGTGCTTCGGTGGCACCAGGCCTTTTTGGAGGAGAAGAGGAAGAAGACCTTCGACTTCGACAAACACCGACAATGTGACTCGTGTGCGCAAAGTTTTGAACTCAGACCGTCGACTAAGTATTAATTCCCAGATGTTAAATTTACCAAAATCTGTTGTGACGGAGCATTTGAACATGGGCAAGGTGTGCTGCGGCCCACCCAAGGCCGACATCCCAACGCTTCCGGAGCCACCCTACAACCCAGATGTGAACCCCGGACTTTTTTTGTTTCCTACTGAAAAGGCCGATGAAAGGCAAGCATTTTGAGACTACAGATGAGATCCAAGCAGCATGCACCGCGGCTCAAGGATACCCGAGAATGCCTTCCATAACGCCTTCAATGCTTGGTAATCGCGCTGCGCGCTGCATTGACGCGGAAGGAGCCTATTTTAAAAGTTTTTAAAGAATTGTAAGATTGGCTCAATCAATTTTATTTAAATCGACTCAGTTCTAGTACTTTCCGGACAAACCCTGTAGATACTAAGCAATTTTCCTTTTGCGCTTCTGGAGAAGTACTATTTTGACAAAAGCATGTTTAAAGGGGTTTAGGGTATACACAGTTTTGATTAATATGTAATCCCTCAACAGGAAGTGAAGATTTACATGCATAAACTCAATCTCAAGGAATTGGTCTTTACGGAGGTAGCTCTTTGGTACATTGCACACTGGTCAAATGCCATTTTGGCAGAAGTTCAATTTTTTTCCAATAGAGTTTATCCAGGGCAGTTAATAATCATATTGGTACGATTGAAATTGAAGCACACCGAATTTAGGCAGTTCTGAAAGTCAGCTGTTTGTTTACACAAAATTTTACTGTGTTTGCCTTGCACATAAGAGCATATTTGAAATCAGTATTTAATAAAAATCTATGTCGATTATTCAAGTAAATCAAAATGGAAACAAAGTTAAAGGCGAGGGTTCGTAAAATAACACACATTTGTTTACACGCGCAATATTAACACAAAAAAAAATCAGTCGGAAAAAATTTTTTATTTTACACGTGTTACTAACAATTTTTACAGAAGAAAATAAAATTTTTTCATGTTATTAACATCGAGAATTTTTTCACGCGTGTTACTAACACGAGTGAAAAAAATATTTTTGCTAACATCTGTAAAAAAAATCCAGAAAATTTTTCTCACAATATTTTTCACACGCGTGTGAATAATTTTCAGAAATTTTTTCATTGCATTTGTATTGGTGCGTATGTGAGACGCGCTAGCTAGCCTGAGCTCAGTCAGAGTACAAACGGGGGTGGGTAAGCGCACAATCTTGCATATGCTATAAAATTTGAGTTCTAGCCGAATTTCGTAATGACCTGCTGCCTACCGCTGCATTATGCAGCTGTGACCGCAAATATCCAGATTGAAGCAAAACATTCGACCTTTAACTCTGTCAGCAATGGTTTCGCATGAGAGGGAATATCCCTTTTATGATGGTCATAGGTAAGAGTTAACCATTTAAAAAAGTGACAAATGCATATTCTGCAGGTATTTTATATTGACGACCTATTTTCTGGCGACGCCGCGTAAATTGTAATTACCTTTTGCCTTCAACGTACCTTCATTTAGTTTATTTTTAATAATTGTTTCAATAATTTGTTTTAAATTTTATTCGTAATTAATACAGTTTAATATCTTTTTCATTAGCTTACCAATTGCAAGAAATGCATCATTTTCCATAAAGAATCGACTTTCTTGAATCCAAGGCCGAATGCAACTTAGCCAGTTGATACTCGATGTTCCAGATGGGAAAGCTGGCTTCGCAAACCAGCCATTCGCGATAAAAATCACCCATCACCATATCTTCTGTTTGAAGCATTACTTGCAGTCTGCGATTGGCTTGAAAGAAAAACAAAACTCATCGACGAAGGACCAATCGAAAGACAATGGAATCAAATGTTGTGCCTTATCTTTAATGTATTTGAAGACTCCATCATTTTGAATGTAGAGCTCCATCGGGTGTTGTTATCGAGCACAGGCAATGTCTCATTCTGTTTACGTAGTTCCGTGCGTAGTTTTTTGACATATTTCCGACAGTCTTCCAATTCCATCAATTGTTCTAATCACATCCCAAGATACTAGTTGTAAGGTATGTGCAGCGCAATGAACAACACTCAGGGAACTCCTAATGTGTTCGTCAATTTCCCAAAGTGGTCGGTTTCTTCATCAGGAGGCATACCAACTGTATATTCCTGTAGGAGTCTTGATGTCTTTACAACATTGGCGCCATTGTCCGTTGTCTTTGAGTAAATTTGATCGGGATGTTAATGTTGAATTTATCCAAGCACTGAAGAACCTCCATCTTCAAGATTTTGTGCTGTATGACGTACAAATATAGACTTTTTTGAAATCTTGCATAAATTGTATGTTTAATCCCATTATGCTGCGGTCATTGCGTGATGCAAATGTCCATCTTGAGGTGCTATCATACGACCTCTAACTTTGGCAGCAATGGATTTCCTGGAAAGCGATCATTATCAAAAATTCTAAAGGGCAAAGAGATCACGGATGTACCAAATATGCTATTGTTTTTTCTTGCTTTTTGGAGGCTGACTGCATCTCAACATCATCCATTTGTTCGACCCTTATCGTGTACCAACTTATAATGACGCCTTATATTTCCTGGATATTTTGCAGAGACGTTTTTGCAAACTAGGCAAGACACGATGTTTTCGTTTTCCGTTGGTTCCACCATATAGCTTCAACATTAACCTTTTTGTCCTTCTCATTTTTTCTTTACTTTTTGTACTTTCAACTCAAAACTGTAATGCACACGAACACTTTGCAAGTTGTTTTAAAACTAAATTCTGAGCGCAATGTGATGTCATGAAGACACCTTCAGTACAGGTATCGTACTTGACTTAAAAAATATTTAACGCTTTAAATTGGGTCAATGGAATTTACATCAGGTAAATATAAATATGCCTCCGAAATACGCATAAGCACCTGTAGAATATGCATTTGTCCCTTTTTTTAAATGGTGAACTCTTACCTATTTGTAGGTAGTCGCGAAAACAGGGAAACGCCAATTTTTATGACCCTATAAAAAGGGATATTCCTCTCGGCGCGAAACCATTGCTGACAGAGTTAAAGGTCGAATGTTTTGCTTCAATCTGGATATTTGCGGTCACAGCTGCATAATGCAGCGGTGGTGGTAGGCAGCAGGTCATTACGAAATTCGGCTAGATCTCAAATTTTATGGCATTCGCAAAGAGTGCGTGCGCTACTCCACCCCCGTTTGTACCGACTGAGCTCAGGTTAGCTAGCGCGTCTCACATACGCACTAATACAAATGCAATGAAAAAATTTAAAAATTATTCACACGCGTGTGAAAAATATTGTGAGAAAAATTTTCTGGATTTTTTTCACAGATGTTAGCAAAATTTTTTTCACTGTGTTAGTAACATCGCGTGAAAAAAATTCTCGTGTTAATAACATGAAAAATTTTATTTTCTTTCTGTAAAAATTGTTAGTAAATATCGTGTGAAAATAAAAATTTTTTCATTGATGTTTATTATCATGGCAGGAAAAATATCTTTTGAGCATTTTACGAACCC
>JAEIFU010002706.1:0-39324 GCA_018904235.1 Lordiphosa stackelbergi
ATACCTACTGGAAGAATCACATTCTTATCTTTTGCGATAAAAAATGTTTGCTGGGATACCAGAAATGCTGACTTAACAGAACTCTGTTAGTGTAGTAGCTGTTTATGTCAGCTGCTGCCAACAAAAGATTGTTGAAAATTAAGAGCATACTTTCCTGCTGCGATTGTAAAATTGCTAAAAATTAAATAAAACAATAGTTAATAGTATTTTTATTGTGTAATAACTTTTGGTCCGTGGAAATTAATCATGGTGTCCTTTAATTGGGATGTTGTAAGGAAATTTAAATTTATGGCGGGATAACTAAGAAAAATCTAATCGTGATAATTGGTTTTTTAATTTTCTCAGTGTTTGTTTTTAATAAACAAATTATGTTCCGTTACAAATATAAACTAGAGGTGATTCTTTAGACAATAAAGCTATGTAGGCCGTAAATGGGTATCTAACTTAAATTTGTAAAAGTTTTTAAAACTATTTCCTAACGACCTCTAGGTGGTTTACCAATAAACTTTACCCAAAAACTAGGGTCAATTGTGGTCAACTTACTATATAAGTAATGCCCGAAAATTGTGAAAATTTCGAAAATTTCCTATAGTGCAACAGCTTAAAATGATGCATTCATAGTATACTTTTGAGGGCAGCAGAAAAAAGTGGGGTAAAAACTCGTTAAGAGTTAAGTTAATTTGGTGGTTTAATTATGTTCAAATTTCACCACACTTCCACTAAGTCATATACCACAGTGCTATGTTGGCTAGCGGCCTACTGTTAGAGCAGCTGTGCTGCTAATGGCTCTCTGTAACAGTCTGCACACCCCCACATTCATAAGCATGCTGATATCAACAGCGCAGAAACGGTAGGCCCCATTTACACCAGACTGGGCAAGGGTAACACTCTCATAATTTGTTTGCGTTCAGTTGCTAGTCGTTGGTCGTGAGGAGAACGTGCGGGTGTGCGAAGCTGCTCGCAGCAATTCTACAGTTAGATTTGTAGCCTGTTTAAAAATAGCAACAAACAAAAAAGAAACAACAACAGCCACCACATACAAATGTGGTTGTAATAAAGTGTTTTTGAATAGAAAATATAATGAAAATAATAATAATTGAAAAGCCGCATCCTGTGAAAAGTTACCGTGTGTGCTTGTGTGTGTGCGAAACAAGCCAAAAGGCGAAAGTTTTGTTATTTGCTCTCACATCAGGACTCGCTCTCTTATTTGCACTCTTTTTCTCTCACGCGGCTGACTGTCTGCCTCTGCTCTCTCCGCCCAACGGTACTTTTGTATGTTTGCTTCCTCTTTCCGCGTGTGCGTGTGTTGCTTCCTTCTGTTGTTTCGACTCTATCCTGGTTTCATTTCCTCCACATTTCGTTTGACTACTTTATTTACACCTGCCGTTTGCCTGGTAACGGAAAAACAACAACAACAAAGGACTTTTTTTCTTCCATTTTTTATCACTATTCTAACGGTAATTGGACTGCAAGTGAACATGGAACAGCCCTTCTCTCATTGTTGTTAACATTATTGTGTCCGCCGCATCTCTGTTTGACTTTTGCGTCTCGGAAGTGTCGCTGCTAACAAGGTGCCGATATTAACACTGAAGGTGAGTAGCTAAGTGTGTACATATGTTTATATTTCGGTGTATGTGCTATTTTCTATTAACGCCACACTCCGTGTGTTCCTTCTCCATCGTCGATTGCGTTTGCAGCTGCTAATGGTGCAAAGGCAAGTGCCAAATTGGGGAGAAGGTAGGCACCTGGAAAGAGGAAAACATAGGAGAAAGTTCGTGACAATACAATTACACTGTGCCAAATTATCATTTGTACTCAGTCTCTGCCAACGACTCGAACAAGGTCAAGTTCAATCAGAAAATGTCCAGAATGCCAATCAAAACTCGCCAACTCTTTGTGATTAAACCCAAAAGATTTTGTTTGGCGAGGTATCTATCAGGGGAAAGATTTCCCCTCAAAGTTTAAATCTTTTAAGTTAGCTCATGAAGAAGGTGAAAAAAGGACAATGAGCTTGAAAGATTTGTAATACTATCGGTAAAAGACTTCTCAAAGGAGTCTTTCCTATTGTAAGATAAAATATATTTCTCCACTTTTTGTCCATTTAGCTCTATATATCCAAGAAGAAGAATTCGATTGAATTCCATAAATGTTCCGTCCGTCCCGTCCGTCTGTCCGTCTGTCTGTTTCTACGCGAACTAGTCCCTCGTTTTGGGCCTATCGAGCTGAAACTTTGCACAGAGTCTACTTTTTACTGCACGCTGCTATTCATTTCACCGGATCGGATGACTACTTCTTGTAGCTGCCATACAAATGTTCGTTCGAAAAATAGGTTTTAGTGAGAAAAACTGTTTTGTTTTCCATAAACACCTCTCTCAAACACGGTCATGGGTTTTGGTTTATTTTTTTGTTGTACACCTTTTCTAAAACCTTCGGTTGTACTCCTCGGGTCTGGCTAACCCTATGGCTATTTACATGCATTTGTATGGGGATATATGGCATATGCGAGGTCAATTAGAAGCATCGCAGGTATATTTTTTTAATTTCTTACCTCATTGGTTTTGGCATGTATTGAGCTACCTACAGAAGCAAAAATAATCGAAAAAAAATGTTTGGGTTTGTGAAGAAATACAATTTTTGTTTTTGTTCTTTTTTTGTTCTTTATTTTGACTAATTTCGAAAAAGGTTGATGAAAGAAAAAAAGCGATTACAATGAAATTTTATTGTGAAATAAGATACGATATTTATTCTGGGATCGCTGGAAGGCAGGCAAAACATGTATATGCGGTTTTTGAGTGCTGTTGGCACACTGGATTATTGCATGCAGTACAGAAAAAACGAGTTTTTCGACGAAGTTTATCGACTTGTTGGCCGTTTTGATGTGAAATGCGTGACCATTTGATCCATACAATCGACACCGGCTTTTTGTGCATTATAATATAGAATGGCCACTGGTTTAATTTCATTATAAATACATTTAAAATACATTCCATATGTTTCCATACATTTTTATAGGTCCAGCCAGACCCGAGGTGTACAACCGAAGGTGTAACTTTTTAAATCCTTTTTTTCGTTCTGTTCTAGGATCCTTTTTAAATCCTCATATGCATAAATCGATAGAGAATTAAATTTTAGGAAGCTACCTGGAAGGCCGAGTCGCTAGCTATAATAGAAATGTGTTATATTTACGTTTAAAGTCGAAAAAGGTCTGCCCAGACCTGGGTGTATAAAAAGGGGTTAATTTTTTTATTTTTTATTTTTATAATTTTTTTTTTTAAAATTGAGCCAATTATTTGCGTGTGGGACCTTTGCTTAAGTATTTACATATACACAGCATTTTTCCCCGAAGCGCCCCAACTTTTCATAAGTAAATCGGCCCGCTGATCACGAAAATCGACATATAAAAAATTCTATCGACGCGTTATCAAGAGATATTATCGATAAACGCTTTTTTTCGATTTTTCCAAAAGTTGCCTCAACTTAAACTCCCATAACTTTTTTGTTTTTCAAATGATTGCAACTCTTTAAGAAAATTTAAAAAGAAGAAACTTGGCCAAATATATTGTTCAAAAAAATGAGCTGGGGTGTGTGCTGTTCATGCAATGGGCTCAAATAAAAGAAAAATATTTTTTTTGCCAAATTTCCAAAATTTTTTTATTTTTAAAATGCTTAAAGATTTATAATTTTACAAAATTGTTGTGCTTTTTTAATTGGATAGTAAAAACCATTTTATTTACTTCTATATAAGCCCTCCAACGCAGAAATCGCTCATGAAATGGCTATTTTATTCAAGTTTTTGTGAAAAAGGACAGACTGACCTAGTTTTTAAACTATTTCAGCATTTTCAGAAACAAAGTACGTTACACTTTGACGGTATGACACTGAAATGTGACGGTCCTTAAGGAAGTGTAAACCGAACTTTGAGTTGCTGTTAGACAATTTATTGAAATGTTTGGTTACATTTAATTCAAAATTTGAGCAAATTATTTGCCTGTGGGACTTTGCTTAAGTATTCACACATATTGTTGTTGTTTGCGCGATCGCCTTTTTCAGGGTAATCTCTTCCTCTGAATGCGAATGAAAAAAGAAAGACTTAAACACTTGTAATTGCACGGAATTTTAAGCCGAATTATCAAAGGGTTGAAAATTGTATCAACCTACAAATTGTTACAGATGATATCATACGCCAATCAGGCCTTCTTACAAAGGACATTGAAAAAGAGATCGATGGAAAAATGATTACCCTTAAAAACTACTGGCTTCACTTTATTGTTGTTCGAGGTATAAATATACAAAAGTTGTGCTTGCACTACCACCCAAACAAGTAAATGTTCAGCGTTGGTTTTTGGGAGTATAATTTAAAATAAATCTAATTGCCATCTCCCATAGTTTTGTAGCTAGAGGGTTTGTACCTTCTACGAATATTTAGTAATCAGTATTATTTATCGATTTGCCGAAGAAATCATAAAGATCGGGTGAACGATACTCGAATTAAAAGGAAAACAAACAATTATGAAGGGCAGCACTGTCCGAAACGGCGCTATTTGTCAAAGTGTGGCAGCCTAGAAATTCAATAATTGATTTTTTCCCACTCTCGAAAAATTTTTGGTTCCACAGAACTCTAGGAATTGATTTTCAATATAAAAAATCTAGTTGAGCCCGACCTACAGGTTCCACGTTATAGACGGGCTTGAATCTCTCGCCAAAAAATTTCCTTATTTTATATGTTATTTAATGATTAACTGAAATTTTTTATTGTGTTTTATTTTTTATGATGCATTTTTATGTTCAAACTTAAGTCCATTCTCACCAATATAATGCAAAATTCAAAATTTGTTGGCAAGCATAAGTGTTAGTTTTCATCCCTTAATCCGCTAGCCAATAAACGTAACCGTAACAGAAACCCAAAACATAATAAGTTCAATAACCGTAATAACTGGTAACGTCATCTCTGTTTTCCCAACCGATAAACCGTAAGCGGAACAAACGAACCGTAACGGCAATCTTACCAAACAGTAACCGTAACGCTAGCTGTTATTTCTATCGGTTTTAAATTTTTGATAATAAATAAACTCAATTACTTCTTTTGTTATTTCTATACCTACAGTTCTATACAGTTCAACGTCTCTTTACTAAATATATTACTGCTTTATCTGGCCTTATCATTAGTAGCTGCTGAAAATGATGACTGATTTCAGTTGAACCATGTGTTTAATTATGAAGTGTTAGACTCTTCCTTTGTTAAATTCAAGACCGAAAATCATGAAGGGCATTTTAGTACCAGTTCTTTTAAGTTCACATAAATATAATGATAGAAAAATGTGTGACATTGTGACCGTGTGACACGTGAAGTGCGAAAATACTTAATTTATTTGTTTATTTGCTTAAACATTCTATTAGGGTCTTTAAAACATCCTGTACAACTTTCAAGAAGCTCCAACAACAGCTGCAGAATATTAGGGGCGAAATTGAATACTTTTGCTGTAATTATGAAATTATGTATTTCAAATTAAAAAAATGTTATCCAAGACACTTAGACCTGGAAATGACAATGCAGTTGAATTCTAGAGGTAACTCAAAAATTGTTGTACTATTACATGTATAATTAGGAAATCTAGAAAAAAAAATCATAAAACTATGGCCTTTGTTTTCGCCTTAGAAAATTTTAAATAAAAATTTATTTGGAAATTTTTTTAGTATTTTTTAACCCCGTTTTAAACTTTAAACCAAATTTCTTGGGAACCAATCATCCGACTTGCATAAAATTTTTTCCTGTCTTAGCTAAAACCCGAATGCATAAAAAGAAAATAATAAAAAAATTATAATCTAAATATAGTTGGTCAAAAACAGAAACGTTTGTTTCGCTATTATCTTAAAAACATTTTTTTGAACTGGTTCCGGAAAAAATATGTACACAGAATAAAATAAGATCAAATATCAAGATGGTGGATTTCAATATAATTTCAATAATATCAATATTTTCATACCAAGGTGAAACTATTTAATATCATTGTGAACCTGTAGTATTAGGTCGACACTAACAATTTAATATTGATATGTGAAATGTTCAAAGTGAAAT
This sequence comes from Lordiphosa stackelbergi, assembly GCA_018904235.1. Lineage (NCBI taxonomy): Eukaryota > Metazoa > Arthropoda > Insecta > Diptera > Drosophilidae > Lordiphosa > Lordiphosa stackelbergi. The sequence goes on from JAEIFU010002706.1 coordinate 6,077, forward strand.
GCAAAATTCCCCTGTGATATGATTTGAGATCAAACAAATAGACATCGAAATTTTATAGCAGAGAGAAAAAAAAAGAGGTTCTCGGAATCAGAGAGAGACAGCTATAGTCTATTTCGAAAAAAACAATAACAAAGTTCACTGCTCCGCCGCAGCAAGCGCGAAAACGAGTGCCGTCTTCTTGTAAATTTCGTCATTCGTTCCGTGTTATTGCGTGAGAAAAGTAAGTGAAAAAAGTGCGGTGCCTAAAAAAATTTGAAACGGTAAAAGTGAAGTACATGTGTATGTTTTTTTGTATTGGCAATTTGTATTTGCAAATTTACAAATTGTAAAAAGATAGGCTATTGCCTTTATTCAGTCGCTATACCCCCTGCGGTATACCCACTAAGATTATATTACACACATACATACATACAGGGTTGCCCATATTCGACGGACCCATTTTTTTTTTTAAAATCAAAGAAAAAATAAAAATTTGGCGGTTGGCAATCTTAATCATTTAATTTGTTCCAAGTAGATTTGTTTACATCAATTTTTGAATATGATATCTCTCAAATGGCCGCCTCTGGCGTTGATGGCGTATTGTGCCCTTTTTGCAGCATTTTCCATCGATTTCGCCAACATTTCGGCCGGAATAGCGGCTATTTCTTCACGAATGTTGTCCTTGAGCTCTTCTACGGTCCTTGGCTTGTTAACGTAAACCTTTGACTTCAAATATCCCCACAAGAAGAAGTCAGGCGGCGTCAAATCGGGCGAACGCGGTGGCCAGTCCAAATCACCACTTTTCGACATCAAACGGCCCGGAAACAATTTCTTCAGAAAATCGATTGTTATGCGACTTGTGTGCGGTGGAGCGCCGTCTTGTTGAAACCAGAACTGCCTCATACGCTTTCGACGAATAATTGGCATCACAAAATTGGTCATCATGTCGCGATAACGCTCCTGGTTGATGGTAACAGCATGGCCATTTTCATTTTGGAAGAAAAACGGCCCAATGACCGTTTTCGCACTAACGCCGCACCAAACTGTGACTTTTTCGTCATGAAGAGGCACTTCTTGAATCTCCTGAGGATTTTCAGTGGCGTAAATACGGCAATTTTGCTTATTTACGGTCCCATTCAATGTGAAATGTGAAAATGTGAAATTTTTTAAAAGCACGTTGAGTTTTCACAATTGACTTGTTCTGTTGAATGTAAATTTCAACTATTTCAGAGCGCTCGCGTGGCGTGTATTGTTCCATGGTAAAAATCTGCTTGGACTGACGCTTCAAACGCGGTATGTCATTAAGCGATCTGACATCTCTGTCAAAAGTTATGGCGTTGCCAGATGGGTCCGTCGAATATGGACAACCCTGTACATATATATTTTGCGTGCTTTTTCACCTTATGCCTCTACGTACATAGTTGTGAAGTAATATTAAATTTTTATTAAGCTAATTTCACGTCTGCCTACTCTTCTAAATTATTTGTAAGCTTTTACATTACTTCTTATTATTTCACAACTACGTATGAAGCTGTACCGTTTCTGTGTGTTGAATATAGCTTTGTGTAAATATAGCTTTGAAATTTCCAAAATATATCCTTGATATTAGCAAATATCAAATTGTTGATCTGACAAAATATCACTTTCATATGTTCGAAATGTAAACGTCATATATTTTTTGGGTATTTTTGAGATGAAGGCCGATTTGATACTAAAAATATCAGCTTGGTACTAAATATCGTGATCTTTTTTTTCTGTGTAGTAAATATTGACCGATTTCAGTTTTTTGTTTTTGTTTAACTGGTTCTATCCACCCTTCTCGCATTTGCCTTGGGAAACCCTGGCAATTTCAAAATAAACCCACACCCAGAGAAATCTAGCTCGAATCGGCGAGACTGAAATCGGCTTTAATTTGAATTTATTTAATTTGAAGACAATTAATCTTGACTTCACACGTTCAGAAATTCGTGCTTGATTTCAATACTTTCGGCTTGGATCCAAAAATATTCCGTTTTACCGTACTTTACAAAAAAATACCGCTTGATATCAAGCACGATCGGATTGGATTTTTCTCTGAGTGTAACTGGACCTAGTTAACGCAAACAAAAGGACGTTGTTTTTTTAAATTTGTCTTTGCAAACCTAGAGCCCGGGCTTTTTGAACCTACCCCAAGCGTGGAGGCAATTGCTATAACCACATCAATTTTGAGCTTATTTTATTTTATCCATTTCTGATAAGCCGTTCTCGATCAAAATCCGAAACCATTGGACCAATTTTTGTTCGTTTTGCTCTTCTTTCTTTTGTAGGCATTAAGAAATGCGCCCCATGGGTAGACCCTACCCTTAAATCAGGTCTGATTCAGTACCGAGCCGAATTGTCTATATCTCCTGTCGTTCAACAAAGAGTAAATCAGTTCAATAGTCGATTTAAAAGAATGTTCTAAACTGTTTAAACATGGTTCTGAGCCGTATCTATGTTAGTAATATTGAATTAGCTATTTTCTCGACTCAAACCCGGTTACAAAGCAGTTTGATACAGTTAAAAGTTGTTTTCAAGCCATATTTGTAAAAGTATTTGAGATATAATGTACTCTTTTGATAGCAGATTTCCCAGAGAGGTAAATCTGACTAAAAGATATTTGCAACACACAGTAGAATATGATTTATAAAAAAATTGAGAATTTAAATTATTTTCATGTTCATGCTGAAAGTGTCAAACATCCACTTTAAGCCCATATGGAGTGGCCCACTGGGTCTTATGTACAAATTCACTTTAAAGCAAGAATCTCCTTACTTATGCTTATTCCCTGGTCCTTTGACATGTGCGTGCGTGCGAAATCTGCAAGCAGAAAAATTATTAACAAAGGCTCCCCGAGGTGTGGCGCGAGTATGGAAATGAAATTGGACGACAACCCAGTACAGACACAGCCGCAGAACCTAGTCTTGGCCCCCATGAGACAGGCGCAGTGCGGCTGTCAAAACAAAGTCCAGCACTTCATATGCTCTCCCTCCTAACGCTGCTATTCTGGTTAATGGCATTTGTCTGTGCCAGCGTGTGCCTCGGAGGACCCCAAGGAGTTAAGTAATTTGTGTCACGTTTTAATTTTTGACGCCGCAAAGAAGCATAACGACGCTCTTGAGTCTCCATACTGTGATTATGACAATTAAGAAAAAGTTGGAAGTTTGTGTCTAGTTAGCTTAAAGATTTATTTGGGTTAAGTTGTTGTTTGCTCTTTCCTGGAATATATAAAATAAAACAACATCTCGAGCATTGACAATAAGCGAAATCCATCTGTTTGACTGTCTGTATGAGCGCACACACTGTTAACACTCACGATGCTTTGATGTGAAAAATGATGCTAAATTTAAGAGCTTAGTTTCAAAATCACAAGGTCTCTCTCAATGGTATGTAAGTCAGCAATGACAATATTTCAAAAAAGAAAACCGGGAGTAGAAATACCAACAACAAGATCAGTGGGTGCTGTGTTATTTCTTTCTTTTCTGTAATTCTGTTAATTTACTGTCCACAATGTTACTGTTAAAAAATTTTTGCTGCTTGTCGTCGCTTAGAGATCTTTTTTTTTCTTTTTCCTTTTTTATTTGTAATTAGTGATTCCCTTTTTTTTTTTCTCTTTGTCTCACTTTTCCTTTCTTAGTTTCCTTTTTCTTTCTCCAATTTTCCTCCTTTTTTTTCTTTTCCCGCTCAACTCTACCCCTTCCTATACACCCCCCACAGTTACGCTTTCTGCTCTTTTAGTCACTGTGAAGTAACTGTTAAGTCACTGTCGAGACACTGTTAAGTCACTGTTTAGCTACTTTCAAGTGACTGTCAAATCACTGTTTAGTAACGGTCAAGTCATTGTTGAGTCAACCCGACTTTCCGACCCTCATTCACCCCTCTCCCCCTGGGACACTCCGCTAAAACAACAACACAAAATATGCATGACTTCAGCACAGCGCTGCAGCGTCACGTGACGCTGAAATCAAATTTTACTCCTACTAAAATCTTCCGTACCGAAATTAAAGATGTTTCACATAAAAAAAAAAACATGTTTCATTACCGTTCGATTCACATATTTTAAGAGCTTTCCTGTTCGAGTTCAGCGTTCTAAACTATAATATACAAACACTCTAATACAAAAACTACACTCAGAAAAAAATGTTCTATGAGTTATACAAATTCGCCTTATTCTTAAATTTGCACTGGTATTTACAAACATTGCGGGGTGTTCCGTTGAATTTGGAAAGTTATGTGTTCTGATCAGATGGAATATTGTGGACCAGAATAAAAGATCCGCCGATTTGCTGATTGATGTTTCAAAATCAATAGAATAGTTTTTCTTCTTCTAGGAACAACTTTTTTCAAGGCTTAAGAATAAAATTAAAGGTTTCTTGCCCTTTGGTTTAGAAAAACTTGCAATCTGTTTTAAAAAAGCTTGCCAATTTTCCAATTTTTTTTAATGTGTGTAAGTGGAACTCTATGGTACGGCTCTGAAAAACTTTTAAGCCGATTAATTCGGTTTTAAAACCTCACTAAAAGTTCATTACAAAATTTCGATTGCTATTTAAACTTAATTTTTAAAATTTCTGAACCACTTTGATCTAGTTCGGTACCGTTTTGGAATAAAAAATGTACTCCATGTTGCCTACGAACAGCAAATTTCAAGTTCATAGGTTAAATAACACAGTGTTACAGTAAAAAAATACTTTCGAAATGACCTAGCACACGCTGTAGAACAGGTCGAGTATAGCATTTCCTCATACTTGGGTTTTTCCTAACACCCCCAAAATCTGATGTTATGGCCCAAAAACCGCTTTTTGCTATTTTACCTCAAATCAATAGATATAACTTGCGAATGAACCGTCCGATTGTTCATAACTTTATCAATTTCGATAGCGCCAAGAGAAATCTAAAACAATTTAATCAATGGTTTGACTACTTTAACGCGATGGCTGAGAAATGCGGCTTACAGATCTGACATTTTCAACTTTTTTTTAAGAAATTTGTACTTGGGCCTCTTATTTTTATCTATTTCACTGGTTTATCTATTTTACTCCATGCAATTTTTTCTTTAATTTTATTATAAAAGCAAATTTCATTCCTCCGTTGAACGGTTTTTGTCCCAATAAATTTGGATATCGTTTGTCGAAATTATGCGCGTTTTTCTGAGTACACATCGACAATATAGTATTTTTTATACTCTGTACCGAACGTACATAGAGTATATTAAGTTTGTGCAAAAGTATGTAACAGGGAGAAGGAATAATTTCCGACCCTATAAAGTATATATATTCTTGATCAGCATCAACAGCCGAGTCGATATAGCCATGTCCGTCTGTCTGTCCGTCCGTATGAACAAACAGATCTCAGAGATGGTAAGAGATAGAGGTTTGACATGTATGGGACAAATGCTTCTTATACTTGCAGGCAGATCAAGTTTATTTTCAATTTTTGCCACGCCCCCTCCCGCCCCCGCAATATCGAAAAAAAGTCATATCTCCCACAGTTTTGTAGATAGATGATTCGTACCTTCTAGAGATAGTTAGTCATTATTAATATCTATCTTTTTGCCGAAGAAATGATAAAGATCGGATGAGCGGTTCTCAAGTTATGAGAAAAAAAGTGTAATATAGACGCCTCCCACGCACACGCAAACAACACCGCATTGCATGCATCAAAGAGAGAGAGAGAGAGAGAAAAAAAACTTAGGGTTGAACACAGTGGCAGCGACGCATTCAGCATATACACTGGGTACAGAGTATGTTATAGTCGGGCTTGACCGACTTTCTCACTTGTTTTTAGTATGTCAACATATTTATGTTTGCTTTAACATTAGTGCCCCTAAAAATAAACTCAGTTTTGATCTGGCGCCACCAGATTCAAATAATCTTTTTAAATACTTAAAATTCAAATATATATAAACTTTCAAGGTTCACGATTTCTGGCCAATATTAACGCTCTCCAATAATTTTACCTATTGAGCCAAAATAAGCTATTTTGCACAAACAGCAAAAACCACCCTTATAAGCGAGTCAAAGTCGCCCACATGGCACTTAATGCGCTGTCTGCTTATGCGAGCTGACGTCGACACGCTTGGACTCAGGTGTTATAACTCTCTTCAAAGCGAGCTAATTGCACTTGTTGCGACGTCAGCTTGTGCATATCCTCGCCTCAAAAGGAGGCAATTTATAATGCGCTGAGTCCACCGAGTATTTTATTGCGCATTGATTTTTAGACAGAATAACGGGTCGATGCCCAAGTGGGCTATGCATATTTCTTTAGCGCAAGATGATTTCACTTTTTTCGCATTATACTCTGTACCGATTAAAAATGGGTAAAAGGGGATCATGAAGTTGTGCAAATGTGGGGAGAAGGAAAAATTTCCGACCCTATAAAGTATGTATATATATTCTTGATCAGCATCAACAGCCGAGTCGATTTAGCCATGTCCGTCTGTCCGTCCGTCCGTCTGTCTGTATGAACGCGTCGATCTCAGAGACTAAAAGAGATAGAGACCCAAATTTTTGAATGAACATAGGTGTATACCGTACCGTGTATACTGTACCCTTTTATGGTTATGCAGTTATCATTGGCCCTTATTTGCGAGCTTGAAAAGTCATTTCTTAGGTATTAAACGGTTTTATTTTCATATAGAACCCACAGCTAAATTCTCTGCATTTGATCAGATATTTCCGGGACACATTTCGCTATTCACGCCGATGGCCAAGGCTTGCGCCAAGAGAGCAATCAGCTTTTCAAAAGCCTTAACCATGCCTGCCTTTGCACGGTTCTTGCTGAGCACTGCTCCTTTTTAAAAGCGAGTTTCAGCTTAAAAGCAAATAATAATAGCCACTTACATTCTTACTAAAGCACACTCAAACATGGAAGTATATATATATATGCATTTTAAGTATTTGAAAAGATTATTTGAATCGGGCGCCAACCAAAACTGAGTTTATTTTAGGGTAGAAGAGCAAACATAAATATGTTGACATACTAAAAAAAAATACTAGATTGTCGATGTGTACTAAGAAAAACGCGCATAACTTCGAAAAACGATATCCAAATTCATTGGGACAGCAACCGTTCAACGGAGAATGAAATGGGCTTTTATAATAAAACTTAAGAAAAAATAACGGAGTAAAATAGTTTAACCAGTGATGGCCAAAGTACAAATATCCCAAAAAAAGATGATAATGCCACATCTGTAAGCCGCATTTCTCAGCCATCGCGTTAAATTAGTCAAACAATTGATTAAATTGATTTGGATTTCTCTCGGCGCTATCGAAATTGATAAAGTAATGAATAATCGGACGGTTCATTCACGAGTTATATCTATTGATTTGAGGTAAAATAGCAAAAAGCGGTTTTTGGACCATAACTTCAGATTTTGGGGGTGTTAGGAAAAAACCAAGTATGAGGAAATGCTATACTCGACTAGCCCAACAATATGTACTGGGTCCCGTGAAAAGTATGTGCAGATTTTTTTTTTTGTAACACTGTGTAATTTATGAGTAAGTCTGCTACACTTTTGAAGCGGGTTTACTGCTTTCGAACCGATTCACAGAGTTGGAAGAGAGCCACATATAAGAATCACATATAAACCCTGACCTGCATATACACAGAGAAAAATATCCGTTCAGTTTGTAACGAAAACATGAACTTTTGTTGATGATAGTCTGCACGCTTTTTCGATATTCATGAACATTCGTTCACATTAGGCTATGAACAATTTGTTTTCACACCTAAACGGCTTGGGCTTGTCTTATAAACATTATTCTCCATGGTAATTCTCGGGAAGGGCAGGGTCATAAAGGAAGGGGCGCCCTCCCCCCTTTTCCACGCGCTGTAGCTAAAATTTATTACAATTAAAAAAATTTATTAATTTACCTTGTCTGGGCTTGGACCTCAGGACCTTGAAGATGGAAACACCATTTGGTAATGAGTTTAGAACGTGATGTTTTTCTCTGTGTACCGACTTTGTCACGTTATTTTCAAATTTGAGCAACACATGACTAATTATTTTGCATACTAAGCTTACAAACCGATTTTCAACTCGATACTGTGAAAACAATATTTCTGACCCTTCTGGGAGGAATTTTCCAAACTCCCTTTAGACAGACAACTTTCAGTACAAGTGCAAACCTCTGTCCAAATTTCAGTTTACGGAGACAGTCTCTTAGTCTCATCTTTATTTATATAGATGACACACACAGATTGTGGTTGCTCCCTCCTGACTAACATTATACACAAGTGCCGATATCTCATCTCTAGATAATAAAGTAAATTGTCAGTTTTTGTGACACATAACAAATATAGATGAGAAATCGACGCTTTTTCCCTAAAAGAGCAACATCTCTTTAATTCTCAATTAATAAAGCTTTATCCCTTAAATGTTTGTACTTTATTACTTTATTGAAAATTCCATAAAAGAGTACTTACTTACCTCCTCCTCCCCTCTGAACCGAGCTTCCTACAGCCAGCGGCAGCTACCGACTACTGCGTAAACATGACAGCAGCAGCAACAGCAGCCGGAGAACAGGACATAGCACAACACAAACAGACAGGCCATCAACATCATCGTCAACAAGGAGAAGACGCAGCCGGAAAGGGGCTTCAGTCAATTTGACAAACATGACACAGAAACTCCCGGCGCTGACTTGCAGTTTGTTCAACAGACTTGAGGAATTCCAACTGAATGGCAATTTAATTTCTAAAATGCCATTTCGAAAGCAATTAACAAATGCCAGGAATAGAAACAGGAATACAGGACAATTGAATTTGTTGCCAAGAATTCCAAATCTCAAAGCCCAAAGAAAATGAAATCAAACATTGTCTGTGTGTGTTTATTTTCCGGCGCCAAGTGCCGGCGCCCTGTTGGCTACTTTTTCTTTCTGCAACTCATGTGCCAAGTTGAGTGTTTTTGTTGTGTTGCATTTTGACTCTTGTTTTGGTTGCCGCATCATCATGATCATCCTCTTCATCCTCTGAAGGTTTGTTCAAGCAATTTGATGGGATGCTGCTGCTCGCTTTGCAATAGCCATTTCCATCACATTGTTTTTGCAATTTAATTGGCAATTTTGACAGTTTTTCACTTTCCTCCAACTTTCTTGGCTGCCAGCCATGAACTTTGTCTCTTTATTTTTGGCACACCAACTCAATTTGAAGAAAGATTTATATACACATTTGAAATCGTTCGATTTAGGCTATATGAAGTATTTCTACAATATTTTAAGATGGGCAAATATAAAAGGGAAAAAGAGAAATTAACAGGTATATATTTACCCACCAGAATATAGCAGTGTACCTTGAAAGGACGCATCCTTTTGTATATGACAGTGTGATTAAGTCCGATTTCATTATAAAGTTTGTCATTTTTTTACACAATATTGCTCAATTATCTCTTTTATTATTTGTGCCCAAAAGGTCTTCTCCGGTGTGTAAGCTAACAGCCTAGCCTCGGCTAACAATATGAATGTATGCGACAATCTATATGCGCTCTCTCGTTCTCTCTCACACTGACTCGCCCTTTGTTTTTGCTAAGCTCTGGCGTTCTCTTGAATCCGCAACCTTTTCAACTAAAATTTTTACAGTCTGGTGTTCGAGAAGCACGCATTTTCTGACCGATTGACTGAATTGGGCCTGGTAGGGGGTTGCTCTCAGACCAATCAGTGCTGTGTGTTCAACCACAGCCCCTGAACAATGAGCGAAATTGCAGCACACATTCGGTTGAGGGAATCCCGAGAGAGTTCTGTGTTTGTTTTTTCGGTCAGTGGCGTAAGCAGAGCAAACTGAACATTAGATTGAGAGTTATTTACGAGCAATGCGTTAAACTGTAGCTCCCGTCCAATTTTACAAATTTTACATTTTACATATAAATTATCTCTTGATAATAATAGCGATTGAAATCCATAGAGTTTAGAAAACGGAAATTCGAGGAACAATGAAAATAGCTGAATCCACAGATCGCTCAACATAGCGCACAATTTAAATTATGTTTATCAGAGAAGTTAGTAAGCCTTAAATAAGAGTCGGGTCGTTCATTTGCCAAACGGGTGATAGCACAAAAAAAAAAACATTTTATCTACAATTGTTGTTCATTTTATGAGGGTAAAACGTATGTACAAATGAACTCGCTTATTATCAACATAGTGTTGGAGTAAACATGAGTATGCTTTGTTTTATCAATGAAAGACTTAAGGGAGAGCTAAATGCATTTGCTTTGGTTCTCAATAAGAATTTATCAAATTGTTGTGTTAGTCAAGATAAGACGACGGTTTAGTTCAATAAATGTATGCTAACATGCAAACATCGTAAAAAACTTTAATTATGAGTTGCGAATAGTTTTCCTAACGAGTCTTTCACACACTAACACATGCACAAAGTGCCACCCCTGAAATTGAGGAAGTTGGAGGTGAAGTTTAACTTTAATCTATCAACTGTTGCGCAGACGACAAGTTTCTGGGTGTGAGCACAAAAGTGGGCGCAACAGTTGGCCCACTATCGCGAATGTTTGCGTGCGTTCAATCGATGACGCGTACGATTGATGGGCAACATGAGGATAGAAATGGGAAATTCCATTCAAATTTAGAATGGGACAGAATGGAATATTATTGTACAATAGAATTTAAAAAAAAAACAAGTAATTTACCACTTCTTCTTTGGAGGAAGAGTTTTTTAAGCTTGACACCATGTTTCATTAAAGATCGAACTACCAGAACCATTTAAGAATTTTAAGACAATCAGTCGAGTACATATTTTGACCAGGGCATAATACCGGAACCGAGACCGGAACCGTTAATCGAAATAAACCGTTTCAAATCGCGTACCGGAACCGGAATCGAAACAAGGTTTTTTTTGGGAACCGTTTACCGTTATTATTGGAACCGATATAACCGGATCGAAACCGAATCGTTGGTACCGGTACAGTTTCGGGTTTTTATACCCTTGCAAAGGATATTATAATTTGCAGCGCATAGAAATATTCATTTCCGACCCTATAAACTATATATATTCTCAGTTTTAAAGCTATCGAGCTGAAACTTTGCACAGAGTCTTCTTTTTACTGCACACTGCTAATATGTCGGAACCGACCGGATCGAATGACTATATCTAATAGCTGCCATAAGAACTATCGGTCGAAAAGTGGGTCTTTGTGAGAAAAACTTTTTTGTTTTTAATGTTAACGTCTCCCACTTCAGCGATTATTAATATTATGCGCTTTTACAAAGATTTTGAAGTTTTAATCAAAATCGGATGACTATATCTTATAGCTGTCATAGGAACTATCAGTCGAAAAGTGGGTTTAATTTAGAAAAATTATTTGTTTTAATGCTGGCGTTCTTAAACTCTGATGTATTAAAACATTTGCAAGGGTATAAAAACTTCGACAAAGTCGAAGTTAGCTTGGCCTTCTCGTTTACTTTTGCAGAGCGCATCGTAGTTTTAGTCAGACAGAATGCAAAAAAAAGCAATCATAAAACGACCTTTACACGATGTTAGATTTTCTTTTAACTTTTTAGGAGTTATAACATTTAAGCACCCATCGATTGCCCCACGCGTTGGAGCTCAACCTACAGGAAACCAAAATATTTGCTGGCGGAAGACGTCTTCAACTCTTCCTCCAATTTTGCGGTTGCAGATAAGGACTTTCTTCTGAACCGGAAAGTGTGGGACTCAGTTCGCGAAATTGTGCGCATATTAGAATCAGCGGAGGCGGACACAACTATTCCATTTTATTCCATTTGGTTTCACTGCAAATTGGAAATATCAAAAAATTCGTTCTCTCTTGCGAAATCGTTTTTTCCGAAAATAGAAAAGCGAGAGAAATCCTTTTTGAAAACAATGCTTTTCTATGTGCAATATTTTTGGACCCTAGGTCTAACGTAACGCTAAGTACCGAGCAAAAAATACTTGTATCGATCTTTTACAAAATTTTTTGCACAAATTTTGTCGTTTGCTGATCAATCACTGCTTAATGAACTGCAGTTCAAATTCTGGTTCATTTGAATGCGCCGACGAAGTTGAGGCATATTGATTTTGATTCTTGGTAATAATCCTCTACAAAGTTCCCAGAATTGTGTGCGTTTTCAAAAGTCGTTAGCGTGCAACGCCTATTTTCTGGCGTTAAATATATAATATAATGAATCCGCTAAGAAGTTGCATGGACTCAACCACATTTAATGCAATTATGTCACTGCGAGCAAATCACAAGAATGCTATATAGTGGACGTAAAAAATTCGAAGTTAAATTCGAAAACTAATAATGCATAATATAATATTTATGAGCATTAGTAACCATTAGCTTACGTGTTAACTACGTAAAAAAATACGAAATTTAAAGGCTATATAATTTAACTTTAAATGTGAAACCATTCATTTTGTGTTGAATTTTGATTCGTTTTATTAAACAGGAATAAAATGATTTAGATTTATCTCTGAATTTAGTCTTTTTTAGTATTAAAAATAACTATTACTTATATCGGTACGGTACGTACCGGTATACCGAAATAAAAATGCGGGTACTATCGAAACCGAAAACCATGAAAACCGAAATGGAACTTTTAACCGAAACATTCATTTCGGGACGTACCGGTATCGGAACCGGAACCGAAATTCGTTTCGGGATTATGCCCTGATTTTGACCCAATGTGAAACCATAAAAACTATGTCAAATACTTTTAAACGACCTTTTTGGCATTAAAGAGGTTATATTGGTTAGGTTACCGTAACAATAAATAACAAAATATTTTGAAAGGAAACGGTAGAAAAATAGCATATTTAGAGATGGGCGCGTGCAGTATTTTTTCCCACGGTAATATTTATTATCGCTTTGATCCCAGAAAGATCCATTGAAGATTGAAAAATATTTTTTTCAGAGCTCGCAAAAAGGGGTACCTATTCACAGGTTGTCAAAAAAATGATGATTAACTGAAACGAAATAACACTCCAACTTTTGTCTTTTCTCAACGTGCTCTTTGCTCTACGCAAATACATTTTCGCCTACTTTGTGCATTTGTTTCTATGAGGCACTTTGCTAAGCAGAATCTGCCGAAAGTGTCTTATGCGCATGTATGCGTGTTGCGCGTTAACCACAGTAAACTGCAATTGTGTATATGTTCTTGTTTTTTGTCGCCCTTCCCCTTTTACGCTTTGCCTGCTATTAAATCTTTAGCGCAACAACAAAAACTTAGCACAACAACAGCAAACAAGACACTATGCGCTGACACTTGGCCTTTTTGCTAAGTTGCTTATGCTCAAGTGCTGAAAACCAAACGAAATTATCCCCATCCAGTGTTTGAAAATCATCTTTGCAAAGAATAATAACCTCAAATCTTTAAATTATTTCTTTAGCAAACCTATACTTTAAATTAATCAAAAAAAATTTGCGATTTTTCCGTACCGTTAGAACTTTATCAACTCCACAGCTGATTTGAGCGACGCTTGCTTTAATCCTGAAGACGAATCGGATGAGGGGTTTCAAGATTAAAATACGATCTGGAATAATCAAAAGCCCAATTCCCGTCTTAAAATTTGTATTTAATTCGTAAGAAAACGATTTGGGAAACAGCTGTTTTTCTGAGCCAACTAAAAATCGAAATAAATTAAACAGCTCTAGAGCTCTGGTCTTTGACAAAATTGACAGCACGGAACAACAGCTCTTTTCCTCATTCAGAGCAGGAGCAAGATTTTTTTGGTTGCTATTGCTGCTGTATTGGAAGCAAATCAAACCCCCCTATCCCCAACAGGTGCTCTAGTATTATCTCAACGAAATAAAGGAAAACCAAATCAAGTGTTCTGTTGAGAGTTTGACTGTCATTTCGTTGTGCTGACAGCCTAGAAATAATTGGTTCACCATATTTTACAAGCTCCGATTATTTCCAATAAAATTGTTAAAACACCGTAATAAACGGCTGAACGAGTGGTAATTGTTACCAATTTCCTTTCTTTTCCTTATTTTCCCTATATTCTTTATCACACCAGTTTTGGTTCATTTAAGTCTTTTGAAAAACCAAGAAATATTTTTAAAAATTGATGTTATCGACTATGCTTCGTCTTGTTCGAGAATTGAAACCACGACTTTACCCTGAACACGAATGGCGAAGAAAATCAAGAGGTCAAAATCTGTGCTCTCTGATATGATTTCGTTCCCATGTCATCCCGTGTACACACTTGGACTGTTATATAAGTTCGAAAGACTTGGGCCAAGCATTAAAGGGGTTGAGTTGAGCAGCATAGCTGAGACGAGCTGGAATTTTGAAGCATATGCAGGGCTTAGTCTTAGAATAAATAGATGGAATCTATCCAGCGTAAACACAGGTTTTTGCCTTAGGTGGCATTAAGAATCAAGGAAATTGAATTCAATAGAGTTTGGCAAAAAATTATGAGTCACCTAGGTAAATCTACAGACCTTGTTGAAATCTTAGAGATGGCTTGGTGAAGTTTCTGCAATATCAAATAGAAGCCTAGTTAGTTACTGTCCTGAGTGTCTGTAAGTTGCTATTTGGGTTTGGGAACAGTCCAACAACATCATGAGAAAATAAACCCTTATCGCCACACGCTGCACTTGTTAAGCCAACTGCTTGTGTGACCAGCTGATGTTTTGTTGTTTTAACTCACTTCGAAGCGAGGCAATTGCTTGTGCGTCAGAGTGATGCCAGTAAAATAACTCTCGGATCAATAGGAGCAATTGGGAGAAAAGTCGTGCCCACCGCTGAAGTTCTCGCTAAAAAGAATTTATTAGGATATAGTAGTGTAGTGGGCGATACATTTTGATATACAGATACATCCGTTTTTTTCAGGTACAATTCAATTAATTTATTTAAGTCTGTTTAGGAAACCACCCAAAAACTGATTCCTGCCCACTGTCTCCACAGGCATATTAGCCTAATGGCCATAAACCACCTGGCCAATTCCAGTTCCAACCCAACCCATTGATGACCGGTAGGCATTAGCTCCAACGCACTAATTTGTTGTCATAAATTTTATGGATTAGCTTGCATTTATTTATATAGATTCCATTGTGTGACCAAATAAATTGGATCCAAAAAGTGGGAGACATGAAATGATAAATCGTATTGACTTAGAAAGCTAGAAATCTGTACATTTGTCATAGATAGTGTTAATCTATATTGCTAAACAATAACTTAATAAAGAGTCATTTCTCTTGTTTATATAAACTTGTTCTCTCTTTGTTATATAATTTACTAAATCGAAAACGGTGTGACATCTAAGCGTAGCATATCAATTGCGATTTCCTTATAACTTAAACGTGTCCAATGCAAATTTTACGCATAAATTTATACAAAATTGCTAAAAAAATATCTATTAAAAATTGATTTCCTGTAACGGTCAACTTAGTTGGGGAAATATTATTTGAAAATAGTTATTAAACTTGAGTTTATTTGAACTATCACATTTGGTGAGTAAGAATTTGTGAGGCTAATTTTTAAAAGTGGCAATTTTTTAGGCTGTATGTCAAAAAAACTGGTACGAAAAACAATTATTTATACGACTTCATTATTTAAAATTTCCATTCTCTACATTGCCCGAAATGTGAAACCTCCATCCAAAAATAATTTTAATATAGTTTAACTTACCGGGATTTTGCAAAATCCTTCACAAATAAGCTCACAGAAAACAGAATTGAAACAGATTTATAAAATGCATTTTATAAGGTCTTTCTCACTTTGTCCACAAACACTCTATTAATTTTCAAAAAGTGGTCCTCCTTTTGTCATTCGCTTTTGCTGTTGTTATATATGACTTTTGTGCACTATTATTCACATGACCATCAAGGCATGCAGTCTCCATTCTGTGCTTTTGCCTTTGCCATGCCTGTCATAATCCATTAAATATGAAATATGATTTTGTGGGTTCCATTGCAAAACCAAAAACCATTCAAGCTGAACGCTAAGAGTAATGGCGCAATTCCCAAAGATCTCTCAAAGAATTCCTGTTACATTTAGATGAATGTCGATATTTTTCCTACAAAGAACTCGATTTCACTTTTGTGCTTCTGAAGGATGGGGATGTTATGAAATTGCGTTTGCCTTGCACTTACTGTGTACATAAATATTAGTTGATGGTGCTCCACAGTGGGACATTTGCTTTTGTTGTGGCGCCACTTGGCGTCAGGATTATGGGCGAAAATAAATTGAAAAGTAATAGAGAGAACGCGTTTCAAATGACCTTTAAAGTTGTTTGTGGCACAATATAAGTAAACGGGAGTCATTTTAAGAGCAATCAACATTCTCGCAAACCACAAAGACGCCGCTGTAGTTAAAAAGTCATCCCCGTTAAAGGGTAAATGGAAAAGGGGACGTGGGCAAATAAAATTGTGGTTCCTTAAGCTGGCTTTACACTTGTCATATGTTTCTAAAGGGTTTTTGTAGAAAAAGTGTAATAGCTAGATTTAGTAAATTTAGACTTTTATGAAATAGAACTGCCTCTATTTAGTAAAACCAGGTCTTATAGATGTATGACTACTCGATTTTCCGATTTTCTGGTGTTCGTATGTGGAATTTAAGCTACATAAAGTTAAATGAGAAGTAAGAACCCTATTTACTGTAACTAGATCAAGTCTGCGGAATACCAGAATTGTTTTACCAGTTAAGTCAATATCTCAAAAAAGGACGACCAAGGCGTACTCGGAAATCGATTTAAAATACTAAACACGTTATATGAAACACACAATAATGAGTAATACGAAACGTAAATTACGACTATTTCATTATTATTACTACTAGTGCCACCAGGGCTTGTAATCGTTCCCATTACAATTACCATAATAATTACAAATTAATTATAATAAATTATTATAAATTAAAATAAATTAAATTACCATTAGTGCAAAATTACAATAACTATGGTTAAGGGTAATGAAGAATTTAATAACATAATTACATGACTCACTCAAATATTATGTTATTGAAATACCACAAGTCGTAATATTTGGCAATCGATAATATTTGACCTGATGAGCCTGCTAAAGAGGATATTTTACTTTAACATCTAAAATAAAAACAAATTTTTAGTGACTTCCTTTAGAAAATAACTTTTACACATCCGTCTCACCACACAAGCTACTGCTTGGCGGGAGGTGTGCGTCCAATCTAGCCATCTAATACCAAAATTTCACTTTTTTGCCGTTCGGATTCGGCGTTAAACTGTAGGTCCGTTTCTCTGTTAAAAAATTTTTGGCACACCACTCCAGTGAGTTTGTCAGATTTACTAATTACGGCTGTTATAGAAGCTTTTTAGCCATTATTTACATTTACATTACATTTATAATTACACATGTTTACAATCTTTTGCTAACAGAGAAGATAAAGCAAATTTTCCATATGTATTTATTATAGTACAACACTAATAAAAACCCCTTATATTTTGATAAAATTTTAAAAAGCATCACCATTCTTTTTAAATGAAGTCTCGTATTGCGTTTTATGGGTACTTTTGTATATTTTCTTATACTTACCTTTTAAAGTGTTTATGATAAAATTATCTAAATTCAGCAAATGTGAAACCAATCATTTCCGAACGCTAAAAATTCACTTCAATCGTACAATTAGTTAAGGTAGCTGCGGAAGGAGTTAAACCTTTGTTCTTGAATATCTTTAAAAGCCTCACTGTAGATTTTTATTAAAATCGGTATTTATGATGATATATTGGTCAAAATTTCTAATTCATTACCAGGACAAATTTATAAATAATTTGACGAGTTCTTTAAATTCATGACGCATTTTTTCCTTTCTGTGCATTTAGATATATTGGAAAATGGCAAAGTTAACAGTTAAAGCATCTAAAAGAATTTTAAAATTTTTTATAAATATTTTGGTGTCAAAAAACATCGATATTTTCGATATTTTTCAATAAAATCACGGATCTTAACAATGAACAGGCCTATTGAGGTAATTGAGGCGTCATTTGCCGGAAAAAAAAGATTATTTTTATTTTTTTTATATATAACATAAGAAAATCTGAAAACTTATTCATGAATTTAAATTTATGGAACAAATGCAGTGTTTACTTTTTTAATTCATCATCTTTCAAACTAGAGCATTCGAACTACAAAGCATAAAAAAAACTTATTCAGTTAAACTTAACTGAAACAGAACAGAAACTTAAAAAAATTTTCTGATTTTACCAATAATCGTTAGACAAAGATTTTAGGAAGACGCGTTGAGTTATGTGCTCATCGGTCATTCGGCTTCTGGTGTCAGAACCACACTTTTTATATGCCAAGTCAAAAAGCACTGGCAATGCGTCTTTCTGTGCAATCCAGAACTGAATAGGGTCCCGTTCCAGGGCCAACAACGGTAAATTCTAATTGTACTCCAATAATTTATTCTCCTGTCCTGGTGGTTGTTGTGATATCATGGCAGTATTGTGTTCAGCGAAGAGCGATCCTTTTAAAATTACGTCTTCAGATGTCGCACACTTGTGTTTAAAGGGAGAACTATAGGCGACTGCCACTGTTTGACGATAGTCGTCATGCTGCAATCATGTTATTCTTTACTGTTTTAAAAAATGAGCTGCATTTCAGCCAAGCATCTCCATGCTTTGCGATTAAGTGCGCCTTTATGTTTGTTGAGTTGCCGTGGTCCTTACAACTTTTTGTACAGTTTACAGTTAATAAAACAACTTTTAAACATTGTGCCTTACATGTCCAGAGCACAAGAAACAGTTATTCGCAACATTGTGACTGAAGGTTAAAACAAAAATATACCCGAAAAATATCACCAAAAAATATTCGATATCCGATAATCGCCTCCGGAAAAATTCGATAATGATATTCTTCATTTTGGGCAAAAATATCGATATATCGATAATATTTTCCACAACCCTAGTATCTTCCCAAAAACATAAAAATGCATATCGCATAAATGAGATCACTTTTAATTCTCAACTTCGATTTCCACGCTCGACCAATATTCAAAAGCGTTTGCTGTTGGAAATCAAAGGCACGCACAGTTGAATTGAAAAGACCTTTAGCTTGTTACGATTTAGTGATACGATGCAAATGTTACATACATGCAGAAGGAATCATTTCTGACCATATAAAGTATACATATACTTGATCAGCATCAACAGCAGAGTCGATATAGCCATGTACGTCCGTGCGTCCATTCTTCTGTCCGTCTGTCTGAATGGAAACCTATATTTCAAGGACTAGATGATCTAGAGCAACCAAATTTGTCATTCAAACTCCTATTGTCTGCACCCAGATAAGGTTTGTTTCAAATTTTTGCCACG
The DNA here is from genome assembly GCA_018904235.1 of Lordiphosa stackelbergi. Classification (NCBI taxonomy): domain Eukaryota; kingdom Metazoa; phylum Arthropoda; class Insecta; order Diptera; family Drosophilidae; genus Lordiphosa; species Lordiphosa stackelbergi. The sequence goes on from JAEIFU010002706.1 coordinate 25,313, forward strand.
CCCAACCCTGCCCTCACAGTATAAAATGTTGAATAACTTCCATAATTTTGAAGAAAACGATTAAAAATTTTAAACTTTATCCACAGAAATTTCTATTGGTTGGTTTCAAACCTCTAATGTTTTGTTAAGAGATTTTGCAAAGCTCTTTTCTCACTAGCGCCTTTTGTCGAAGTGGCGCCCTCTACAGCTAGCGGATTAAGAGCTAGCGGATTGAGGGCTGGAAACTAATTCCTCATGTTTGCCGCCAACAAATTTTTAAATTTTGCATTATATTGGTGGAGAATGCGACTTAAAATTTAATTATTATTTAAAAATGCATCATAAAACATATAACACAATCAAAAAATTTCAGTTAATCATTAAATTAACCCACATCCAAAAAAAGGGAAATTTTTTGGCGAGAGATTCAGCCCTGTTTTTAGAGATGGAACATCAATAGGAACATCTGGCGTTCCAACTAGATTTTCTAATTAGAAAATGAAATCTCTAGAAGTTCTGTGGCACCAACGAATTTTTCGAGAGATTTACAAACCAACCGTCGGCAAAATCTCTACAGATTTCTGTGGCACCCCGTATATATCCGCAATATCTATAATCCCAGAAATTTTCATAAAGCGCCGAATACATCACACAAATTTTTGCGCAAAACGCTAATGTGTGTGAGTGAAATATGGTTGTATGCGTCACACGCACGAAATGCGTGAACTTATTTCACTAACACACTTTAGGATTTTGCTCAACAATATGTGTGGTGTATTCGGCGCTTAAAGATCGGATAATAAATAACCGAAATAAAAAATATTGCATACTTTTCGGTTTCCCCCACAAGAGCACAGCGAGGTAATAAATATCGGTTAAAGTCTACTTTAACTTACGCCCTCTTTTTTCGTGTATCTTTGCTTCCTCGTTCTTCTACTTTCAATTGATGTTCCATTCGTAAATATAAATTCAAGAGGATGAGAATAATGGGATTTCCCTAGTTGGGTACACACACTTACAGTCCACAGAACAGAATGTTAGTGAAATCTCGTCCCACCATTTAGGCTAACAGGCCTCACATTTTAAAAATGTGTCGTTTAGTCATTCGGGGTATGAAAACCTTTTATACCTGCTTATTTTGTTATCCAGTAGCTTTTATAAACCCTGCCTGCAGTGTACCTGTGCCAACATTTCCATTCAAGGACATTTGCTTGAAAATGGCATCCGGGTCTCAAGTGCAGCTCCCTGCTGGCACCGGCACTGGCACTGAAACTGAACAAAATGTTCCATTTCCCTCTTCCGACTCCCTATTGCGGGATTTTCATTTTGTCAGCACTTTTCACCCACTCATGTGGCATTTTGTTGTGGTACACTCCACATCCAGATCCTCTTGCCTCCTCCTGCTGCTGTGTTGTTTATGTGTCTGTCTGGCTCGGGGTTTTTGTTTTTGTTTTTGCTATGATGTCTCTGTCAGAGGGCGGAGCCGGTGCCGGCAGAAATTGTCATGTAAATGGGTTAAGTTCTGACATTAAATTGTTTTCACAAAAGATTTTCATTTATTTTGGTTAGTTCTGGACATGTGGATAACATAATAATTCATTTTTGCCAGACCGGCCCGAAGCCGTTTCCTGTTGATTGTGTACATGTACAGGGGTCCCCTTTTACTGTTGTTCTCTGTATGCAAATGCCTGCCTTGGGGTTGAACGAGATTTGACCATTTTAGATAATTGCATTTTGTGCCAAAATTCAGAGTTAAACAAAACTACAAACGGCGCCCGATTTTTTGAATATCATGCAAAGCCAAGCAAAACTTAAAAGTGGCCGTTGAACTTTTATATCAGCAACTGGCCAAATGGCGCGGGGTTTTTTTTTAACTGTTTTAACTGCACGCGAACCGGCAAGCATCATAATTGGAAATGTCTGTAAGAATGGAGGGAAAAGGGGCGTGGTTGCACATACACAACCATACATACAAGCACTTCCACTTACAGTCAAACAAGAACCACTTCCGCTGACTGTTGATATGGTAGCCACCCTCCCATCGTTCCCTTCCCACTGTTTTTCGTGAAGATGTTAACAATTTTGTGCAAATTACAATGGGAAAGCGCAATCTAAGCGTTTAGGAGGTCGTTTGCTTAAAGCACTTACAAATGATTAGCTTTGCACTTTACCTAAACGACGCAGCGAATTATAAAAGAGAACCGACTGAAATATTGGATACATGAGACCTGTTTCTGAATAAAATACACAATTTAACAACATTTTAAAATCTAGCGCCACATTTATTAGTGCTGTAAAACGGTTTATGGATTTGGAAGCAAATTACCAATTGTCTTTTATTACCGAAACTCAAGTTCGCGTGTTCGGAAATTTGTAGTACGTTTTTTTAAGAGAAGGTTTTAGATCGAAACTCAATTCGGCCCCAATATTACTAGAAAAGAAATGTGTTTAATATTCAAAATCTTATTCAAAATTTCTTTACTTTTGATCAGACAAAACAAGTCAACTGTTACTGAAGGACTGTAAAGATAGCACAAGTTTACAAAAAAAGGCTAACTTTTGCAACAGAGAAATTAGCAACCGTTCCTTATATATTTTTGGCCGCTGAACTCAAATAAATTGTCCGTTTTCTCCCAGCACGTCAGGCTTACGAGATATTTGAATAAACGTGTGTTTAGCAAGGTATCTTTACATTTGTTGGTCATGTGGCCACATTAAGTGTTCTATTCCAACAAAATTTGTTTTAATGTGAGCTGCATTGAATAACGTTACAGAAAACCCAAACACGATGTTTTGATTTTGCTGATAAGGTACAAATTTTTGGATTTTAATATTGAAAATAGAGGAAAGCTAACCAGCCAGTTTTTTATATGGCAGCTGTACGATATATTTATCCGATTTTGATCAAACTCTCTAAAAATGTGTTGAGACAGATAATATTTATAACTGAAACGTACAAAGACGCTACCATTGAAAACAAAAAAGTTTTTCTCACTAAAACTATTTTTTCGACCGATCATTCCTATGGCAGCTATATGCTATAGTCATCCGATTTGGATCAGACTTGACAGAATTGTGTGTTAGCATATCATATTGATCAGTAACGAGTTTGGGAGCGATAGCATTGAAAACAAAAAAAGTTTTTCATACTAAAACTTTTTTTCAGACCTATCTTTTGTATGGCAGCTATACTATATAGTTGCCCGATTTGCATAAAACTTGCTGAAATTATGTGAAAGCATAAAGAACTTATAATTACGAGCTTTGGACACGTTTGCATTGAAAACAAAAAAGTTTTCCTCACTAAAACTAGTTTTTCAACCGATCGTTCCTATGGCAGCTATATGCTATAGTCATCCGATCCGGCCGGATCCCACAAATGTGGGGGGTATTTTTACCAAAAACTTTGTTCAAATTTTTTTTTTGATAGCTTTAAAACTGACGGAGGTGATAGCATAGAAACAGACGGACGGACAGACGGACAGACGGACAGACGGACGGACGGACAGACGGACAGACGGACAGACGGACATGGCTATATCAACTCAGCTCGTCACGCTGATCAAGAATACATATACTTTATGTGGTCGGAGAAGGCTAAAGAACAACAAATCACCAGGCGCGGATGAGCTGCCCACTGGGTTGACGAAAGCATGCCCGACGATTGGAATCTAAGTGTCCTATGCCCAATCTTTAAAAAAGGAGACCCTGCAGTTTGCGCCAACTACCGCGGGATCAGTCTCCTTCCCATTGCATATAAGGTTTTGTCGCGTATTATTTGTGAACGTCTAAAACCGCTTATTAACACACTGATTGGACCTTATCAGTGTGGCTTTAGACCTGGTAAATCCACCACAGACCAGATATTCACACTACGACAAATCCTGGAGAAGACCTATGAGAGAAACATCGAAAATCACCATCTTTTTGTCGATTACAAAGCCGCTTTCGACACACCGATAAGGTCAAGGTTTTTTGAAGCCCTGTCTACCTTTGGTATACCAGCAAAGTACGTTCGGCTTTGCATGATGACGTTGAGAAGCACTCAAAGCTCCGTCAAAATAGGAACGAACCTCTCCGAGCCTTTTGATACCAAAAGAGGTTTTAGGCAGGGTGATACCTTATCGTGTGACTTCTTTAATCTGCTGATGGAGTACATACTCCGCCGGTGCCCAAATGCCAACAGATCGGGCACCATCTTTAATAAAGATGTAATGCTACTCGCATACGCCGATGATATTGACATTATCGGCAAAACCGAACGGGCGGTAAGCATGGCGTTTTCAGAGATTGAGAGGCAGTCGGAACTGATGGGCTTAGCGGTGAACGAGGACAAGACGAAGTACCTAGTGTCCTCGAAACAGAAGTACACGCGTCTTGGGCAATCTGTTGCAATGGGAGAGTACAACTTTAAAGTTGTAGAGGACTTTGTCTACCTCGGAACGATGATAACCGGCGACAACAACATCAGCCTGGAAATCCGAAGAAGAATCACGCTCGCAAACCGATGCTACTACGGGCTCAGTAGGGAGTTCAAGAGCAGAGGCCTCAAGCGAAGAACAAAAATAGCGCTATACAAGTCGCTTATCATCCCAGTCCTGCAATACGGCGCAGAAGCATGGGCAATATCATCAGCGGATGAGGCGGCGATTGGCGTTTTCGAGCGAAAGATTCTTCGCAGGATTTATGGACCTTTGAAAGTTGGCGAGGATTTTCGCATCCGAAAGAATGACGAACTGTATGAGCTCTATGGGGATACTAGTCTGGTCAAGCGCATAAAGCAACAGCGGCTGCGCTGGCTGGGACATGTTACCCGTATGGATGAACAAGCTCCAGCAAAAATGGTCTACAAGAGGAATGCGAAAGAACTGGGACATGGCAAGGTGGGACGACCACCTCTAAGGTGGGACGACCAGGTGCGGAAAGATATTTCCAAGCTTGGCGTGAAAAACTGGTGCCAGCTCGCACGGAGCAGAAGCGACTGGCGGACATTGGTTGCAGCGGCCGAGACCTCGACTGTCGAACGGTTGTGATGCAAGCATCGGGCCAATCAAAGAAGAAGAAGATTGGAGAAGATAGCATAGAAACAGACGGACGGACAGACGAACAGACGAACATGATATATCAACTCAGCTTGTCACGCTGATCAAGAATATATATACTTTATGTGGTCGGAGATGCTTCCTTCTATGCGTTACAAACATCCGGACAATTTCAATATACGCTCTCCAAGGGTATAAAAAGTGGAAATTTTTTATAGTTTTTGGGCTACAACTTTTAAAAGCGCCATGATATAGAAAAACTGAAAATATGCATAATAAGAAGAAACAAAGGACTACCAACTAGTTTTTTCTAAGATTTTTAATATCAGCAGAAATTTTTTCAGAATTATTTAAACTTGGAAAAAATTGATTTTTTCAAAAAATAACAACATTTTCAATATTAAAATCCAAAAATTTGTACCTTATCAGCAAAATCAAAATATCGTGATTGAGTTTTCTGTAACGTTATTCAATGCAGCTCACATTAAAACAAATTTTGTTGGAATAGGACACTTAATGTGGCAACAGGACCAACAAATGTGAACCAAAGCCTTAGGTTTGATAAGTACAAGAACTGATCCGCGAACCGAGCCTTAGTTTCCAAGGGGCTGGAACCCGTAGACATTACATTCAGAAGAATTTTACAAGAACTTGATAAATTCGTTTGTTAAGTTATATTTGTAGTAAATGATAGTCCATTTTTGGGAGTAAATTATAAGAAAAAACCCTAGACCGTCAACCAATTAACAATATCGATGGTGTCACATGTCATACAGACAAAAATTTAAACAATTTATTTACCTCATAATTTATTTCTTAATCGTAAAATTTTCTACTTCAATGATCAGAATTGCCAAAAAAAAGATAACAGATAATTTGATTTAAAGCAGTCTAGAAATACCCACCCCTTTTGACTAATGTCGTAAATAATCATATATTTTATATTTCTTTTCTATTATCTAAGCAATAAATCATATCAATTTAGATGTCAAATAATGATTGAAACCGACAATTGCCCAACTGGTTGAAGAATTTTCTTTACAAATAGATCATTTTTTAACCATTTTCATATCATTGCCACAAAAAAGTCAAAACACGAGTCCTAATCTTGATGAATGCATAGTTAAACTCAGGTTGCAGTGACATATGATCTAATTACTTAATAATTAAAATTAAATTGGTATTGTGATAAATATAGGTACGTATGTATGTTGAAGTGGAAATACCTTGCTAAATGTCTAAATATTTTTTAATGACTTTGATAAGAGGCAAGGAATTTCCCCCCATTTGTTTACACTGGTTAAGTGGAGTAAGTTTTAAAAATATATTTGATTTTATTTATCATTCTGATTTATGTGATGGGTATTTTTGTAAAGTAAAAATAAAACGTTATCTTCAGTAAAAATTCGTTTAACTTTCGCATAATGATATTGAGTAGCACTCAAAGAATTATGAAAATAGGAAAGAACCTCTCCAGATACCAAATACCAACCCATCGGTCATTGGTGATTGAAATGACAACAGAATCCTGATTATCTACCGGAAATGGTAATGGTGGTATTGGGTGGTAATGGGAAAATACAGTGACGCGATAGAATTTATAACCAAATCAACGTTAACGTTAAATTGGTCCAGAACTATCTAAAGCAGCGGTGGGCACGAAATTTGGGTTTGGGAGCGGTGAGAAAAACAACCTTTTTTCAGCAAGTCTCGATCGCGCACACTGCTCTTGTTGCGCCGTTAGTGTGTGTGCCCTGGTCTTTGTTGTAAGACACTTTCTAAGCGAGACAATTTCGTGGCAATTTTTTTTGTGTTTTTAAAATAAATATCAAAGCAATGGAATTATTGCTGATACAGAATCGTGGCTTCTTGAAGTCGATAAATACAACCCCATGGAGAATAATTCTTTCAGATATCAACTATTGATCGTAAGATTATATAAACAGTTTATATATCAAGGTATGGCTGCAATTTAATGCAGATCAAATTCTGATAACGATTTGTTTTCAGATCATAAAGATAACTTCATGACCTGCCCCAAATATCTAAAAAAGAATGATAACTTTAAAAAATTAGATTATAATCTGAACTTGACCTGCTTATTTATTTATGGTTCAAAGTACACTTCAGATTCCCTTTTAAAGAAAACTTTCCACAATTATCTTTCAAGGCTACAAATGTGATATTATCACAGGTACCATAAACTTATTGTGCTCATACATGTGATTTTGGTTCTAGATAATAACATTCTTTTATGGTCTCAAGTTCTTACCGTCTGTCTCATTATATTTCAGGTCGTTGTGGACATGACAAGTACATGAAAAACGAGGCGCGCATTCAACTGAACAAAGAAAGTACGCAAAAGTTCACAACAAAAATGCAGTTACTCCAGTCGACTTCGCTTTAGCGTAAAACAATCAGAAAGTATGTGAAAACCCCAAAAATTATGCTTGACCAGCAAATAAACCAGAAAAGTCAGCGTTAAAGCAAACTCAACATCAAAACGAATGAAATCAAAATACCAATCCAGAGTTACGAGACCAACACGCAAAAAAACATCAAAATGAAGACACTCTCCAACAGTGGCAATCACAGGAACAAAATGGCCCTGGGCAAGTCCATTAAAATGTACCTGACCATATTTATAGCAACTACCTGCATCTATATGGTACTCTATCAGTATCACATGTCCCGACAACCACTGGCGGCCAATGAGGAGGTCAAGGTGAGTTTGTGTTATACGTACATACTGAGATGGCTAGTTGATAAGAAATCTAAGTAGTTCATTAATGAAATATTGTATTTGTTATATTGTTTTTTGTAATTAGTCAAGCACCAACGAAACATCAGCTTCAGTTAGTTCACATATTGCACCTGAATCAGCCTGATTAGATCTTGCATTGTTATTATTGCTAAAGGTTGTAGATAGAACTGATAAGGACACGAACAAGATTGATAGCTAATGATACGAAAACCAATATATTTGCCAATTCCAGTTATCAATATAATAGGTTAACGATTTGTAAAATTGAATGAGTTCGTTTGAGAACAAAGTTGTATTGCAGGCAACCCCTTAGAATCTGTTCCGTACAATTTTTTGGGCAAACATTTTTCAACAATTTTATCAATCAAATAATTTGAAAGTATTGGGTTGCAAATGACTTCACATGCAATTTTTTACACCCTTCGGGTGCATTGCATGGACTATATTTTTTTCATCAGAAACAAGAGTAGAATTAACCTTCCTATAGACTTCTTTTTATTGCGTATTGTATACATACATACGTATATATATATGGGAGCAAACCGATTTGTTGCACACATGGGAATTTGCGCCTTTTTTTTGTTTTGATAAAAATACCCCGCTTCCGAACCTAACAAAAATTTGGGACGGAAGCAAATTGTAGAACACAAGGCATACAAAAACTCAATTAAATCGCGTAATCGTTACCGAATAAAGTAATTTATATTACAAAGCAAATGTTATGTTTTTTTATTTTGTGGGTAAAGGAGGATACTTCATTAAGAGCGGTATTTCGTAGCTTACCCCTGAAGCCCAGATCTGTATATTTAAAACTCTATAAGTCTCCACTGCAGGCAGATTGCGGAAATGATATAATTGCGAGCATAAACACCATTTGATGAGTTCGACTAACACTCGAATTGGCTTTCAATTCCTGTTGAATTCATGAAATGCTGAGGCGCAGACAACTTAACGTTGCTACCAGATCTTTTTTCGCGATATGTGTGCTTGATATTTGGTGAATTTGATTGTACAAATTGAAGAAATCATGAAACTCATAGCATAAACGTAGTAATTCATAGCATCTAAGGCAGATTTCCGGAAGTTTATAAGGATCTTCATAAGCAGCTTTCTGCGGTGACAGGATATTTATATCGATATTTTTTTTGATGGGAAAAATATCACTTCGATGTTAATACATATTATGTTTCAAAATTCTTCGACAATATCGATATTTTCTATATTGAAACAAAAATAGACTCATCTTTAAAATAAACAGGTCTATTAAGGTAATTAGGGTGACATTTGACAATTTTGAAAAACTACATTCTTTTCTTTCTTTAGAAAAATAGCTTTTACACATACGGTAACATTTACCAGCTATTGGCGCCAGCTGTGAAGTAATCTAGCCGTGAAAAAGCAAATTTTCAAACTTTGCCGTTCGGATTCGGCGTTAAACTGTAGATCCCTTTCTCTTGTGCAAAAAAATTAAAGCACACACGTCAAGAGATTGAGAGAAGCTTGGCTTGACCCCGTTGGAGGAGCTGTATAGCCAATTTTACATTTTTACATTCTGACTGCGTTCATGATCAGAGCTCCAAAACACAACACACAGTGTACATTAACCACTTCTCTCTTCCAACTAACTCTTTTGTTAGCCGTCGCACTATGGTCCCAAATCCCAAAAAGCTGGCCAAAAGTCGAAAAAAATTATTTGTTTTATGTACTTTTAATGATTGGAATAGTTGTAGTGGTACATCTACTTTGTATTCTGACTGTTAATAAGGAGAAAGTGTCCCCACCTGTCTCAGGCTTGAACTCCGTTCGTGAGCGTCGATCGTGCCTCATCGTTTACTCGTTATGCATCGAAAATAACATAACGTTTGGAAGCGTATAGAATCGCGAAAAATTAACCAATTTGGATTCTGAAAAATGGATTCTACTCTAGGAAGTAAGTAAAATTTAAATGTATTGCTCAAAATTATTATTAACAATGCATAAAACAGTGAATCGTTAATAAAAGTAGAGGTTTTTTCTTGGTCACATTCTGAAAAGTCGTGTTAGAACAAGCCATAAGTCAAAACTCCCATCAGATCCCACTCTCAAACAAATAAGAAATTGTTGTTTAGACAATTCTTTAAAACATATCCAAAAATTAGCTGCAGATAGCTGCATATTTAGTCTCGGTGATGATTTTTGTCGTTACATAATATATATACACTGCTCGACAGCACTCTCCCCCAATTCACCAAACCAACTTTTTCTAAAGTATTTTGGTCCGCTGAGCACGAAAATCGATATGAAAAAATAATCTGTCAAATAGCTAGATATTATTTTCGACGTTACAGCCAAATCAAATACGTTTTCAAAGAAATTGTACGCCATATTGATTCTGCCATTTTGTTACCTAAATTTTGACTCGGATTCGTGATCAGCGACCCCGAAAACCCCGAGTAGCCAAATAAAATTTGTTTTTGAATAAATTGTCCGCCATATTGGTTCCGCAATTTTGTTTTTCTAAATTTTGACATCAGATTCGAGATCAGCGACCCCAAAGACCTCCGAGTAACACTTTCGCAAAATCAAATATTTTTCGACTTTTTGCCGTCTTTTTGGGGTTTGGGACCACTGTGCGTCGCTTTTAGTTCTCCCCAACGTTTCCCCTTGCATTTCGCTTCTGTTTAAGTTCCCCCCCTTCCTCCGGGGGTGCCGGGGGGCCCCGACTCCGTACAACGTGTTCCATTTCAAAGCTTTCACAGCGAAGTTGTTCTCACATTTTCGTAGTGCATCCTATCCAGCTCTATTTCATTCTGCGTATTGCTTAGTAAAAATGTAAGTATTTAATATCATTGATAAAGAAAGAAGTTGTTGGAACATATTCATGAATTTAGATTGAGGGAATATGCTTAATTTGCATAGTAAACATATTTTTATGTGTAAAACTTAGGGTTAAAATATTGAGCATACCAATATCCAATAAATGCCCTCAGAAAACCTTACTATTAGTGATTTCAACAAAAATATCGACGAAAAATATCACCAAAAAATATTCGATATCCGATATATTGTCTCAGAAATATATTCGACAATGACAATCTTTTTGAACAAAAATATCGATATATCGGGAAGAAAAGACCGGGACTAGGCGGGACAGGATTAAAATGAAAATTGTTCGTCGGAATCGGGACGAGACGGTATAGACGTAGTCAGGATCGGGACGGGATTAGTGTAAAGAAAAAAGTACAGGATTTCTGCGGGACCCGAGAAAAAGAAGTGATCGGGCGAGACGGAATTAAATTCAAAATCGTTTGTCGAGATCGGGACGGGACGGAAACGAATTTTCTTCCCGCGCCCATAATAAATCCAGCATCTCTAGTTGGCAGCTGCCGAACATAAAAGCTTTCTACTGTTTTTCTGTATTTATATGTAAGATGGCAACCTTATATTCCTCTTTTCGAAACGTGGTCATATTTTAGTGCAGGGTTGCCCAGGGCCTATGCACAAGCCGCGCATTCGGTATCCGCATAGGGATAGCCACGCGTATAGCCCTCACGCATGGCTTATAGCTAAGCGTAGTGCAACAACAACTTCATATGTGTATTCTCTTCTCTTTCCCACCTAAGCCTCTTTAAAATTTTAAAGCAATAAAAAATATGTGTGTAGATTTTGTTGTTTCGTGTGTATTAGACAGCCACGAGCAGACACACGCATCAGCAGGCAATAATAGGTTTTCTCTCTCTATTTCTTGAGGTTGTTGTTGCTTGAGATGTATTTTCTTCATTTGTATTGGTGTATACGAGGCCGTTATCTGGTTCTGGGCACCTCTGTTTGAGTCACTCGTGTCGTGAGTCGTCAGGCAGAAGCAGCAGTTTCAAACGTAAGGTTGTGTGGTCTAAAGATGAAAGTTAAGTGAGTAATTCTCAGTTGTCAAGTTGAATAATCGTATTATCTAAACTATTTTCGTTGATAAAACTATTGGCAAACACATTTTTGCAATTTGGTGCGTGTTGGGCCTTGCACACACATTTTTTTCTACTTTATAGTATAGATTCATAAACTAAATAAACCTTACATGTACACGAATTTGTCTTCTCAGTTGCCAGTGGCAACTTCACTGCTCACATTGCTGAACCCATATTTGGACCCAAGCTGTTCGAAAATACAACAATTTTATACCTGTAGGGTATAAAAGCTGAAATAGTCCCACTCGGGCTATATGCTAGATGAAGTTGCAGTTTGTACCACAATTTCAAAGCTATCGAGTTGAAATTTTGTAGAGAGTCTTCTTTTCGAACTTTTACCCGCAACCTCGTCTTTAATAGTATGTCGGAACCGCCTGGATTTTCGTATAAACCTCTAAATTAATTTTTATAAGGCTGCCTTGGAAATATCGCTGTCGGCATTAGGTAAATCGACTTAAAATTGATTTTATTTAAAATTGTAATCAAATTAACCCACATCGGTCATTATTAATATTATATGCTTTTAAAAAGATTTTGCAATTTGCAAAATTTGTTAAAAAGAGGATGACTATATCTTATGGCTGCCATAGTATCCGTAGGCCGGAAAATTTTTTCGTTCTTAAGCTCGGTGATTGTTAATTTGACATGCTTTCGAACAGATTCGAGAAATTTGGACTATCGGTCGAAAAATGGGTTTTCAGTTAGAAATAATAAAAAAATGTCAGTTATTGAACGGTCAAACAATTCATTCTGGAAAGCGAAATCTAGGTTACTTTAGTTTAAATTGCAATGATCGAAAAGAGAGAATTCCATTTGCTCGTTTTAATGGATATTCGATAGTTAGGATTGAATGTCGCAAGTGGCATCTTTTAATGCTCCTGCCCCGATATATTTTCTCTATTTTCCAATCATGAGCTATCAATCTTGCATACGTCTTCATCCAACTCGCTTCTAGTTGACTAGTTTTAGTTTAATATAACTCTTGTTACCTGTCATCCATGTGTATTTCTCGTAATGTTTTGTTTAATGTTCTTGTTCTATTCCTAATTAAATTACAAACGCCTCATGCCATATCCAATAACATCTAAAAACCAACTTTAGCATCACGAAAAATCATCGTCATCGTCATACATCGCTTCATATCTGTGGGCGCCCATATCCTTGCTGTCAACTACAGTCAACAACTACAGCTTCATCTCCAACTCGAACATGACTACAACAACAGCAGCAGATCACTCTGTGGGCATTTTAACAGTTTCCATAGCTGATACCACCACCACTTCGGGCAGTAGCAGTCCCACATCAGCAGGAGTTACCACTACAATTGCTACCACTTCCACCACCACCACCACCACGACCAGAACTACAGCAACAACAACCTTAGGTTCTGCCGCTACAACAACAACCCAAAAATTACCAACAACAAGTACAACAAACAAACCCACAAATGCCCACCATGATAGCCATAACTTCCGCTCAACATTCCAGGCCGTCTCAGATCCCGTAAATATTTTGCCCTAATCCTAGTTTAACACCTTTTTCCCCCACTTAATTCGAACCAACGGAATCCACCAAACTACAAAACTAATTACACTGAAGAGCACATTTTCTTTTCACCATTTTCATTTTCCTTTTTTTATTTTTTAATCTCTCAAAGTGCACTTGGAGGCTTATCTGCATATTGCATTTCCGCTTGTACATACTTATGGTGATGGTTACTTGGTGTGTGTCAATGTATGTATGTAAATAGTTCGGAATGGGAACATGCATTTGCTGTTGTTACAATTACCACCAAGTTCTGCCTCATTGAAGCCACCGCTTGGGGTTTGGTTATTATTTTTTGTTAATTTTCTTTTAGTCATTTTCCAATTTTGTTAATTGCTTTTTAAGTCGCTTCGCTGCAAGTCGCAAGTGCGTTGCCTAAATAGGAGTGGCCCGGGGACCAGGGATAGGTTTTGCAATAAAAGTATATGTTTTAACAATTTACAAATACCTACAGCAACGAGGGCAGTTTTGGTATCTATTTTAATTAATAAGTTTCATTCATAGCATCTGCCCACACTGGTTCAGTATACAGCCGAAATGAAGTTGACCCGCCTGCAAGAAGTTTTTCCTTGCTCTGCTTGGTTCAAGGGTGTTAGTCGAAGGTCATCGTCATATGCAGAGGGCCTAGTTATGAGCCTTGAATCCTCGGTGTTTAAATGAAATATTCTAGTACTCAACCCGTTACTTCAACAGTTCCTACGATGTTCCCTAAGTCGAGCGTTATCACTACACCGTACTGTT